>OY759272.1:47821898-47826898 GCA_963662155.1 Lamellibrachia columna
ATTGGCAGATAGCAATAAACACCAAGATTCATGGTCATAATACACGCAACCAAAAAAAGTTCACATTTATGGTACAAAGCATACATTTGCAAAAATAATAAATACAGCTTACCAAATACTATCAACAATACCTCGCAAAATGTGAAAGACAAACTTTATACAAACAGTTTACAGGGTTTCATATAATTCAGAATTACAAAAACACGTGCACAGTCATCAACTATTATACCTACTCATACATGCGCAATCAACTTCAATGATGTTAGCTACACTCAAACACTATAAATACATTTTCACTTTCTCACTTCACTACATACCATGAACATACACCACAGCGGCACAATAAAACAACAATCCAGGTTTTCATTGACGGTGGACTTTACTACATTTTAATGTTAATAACTGTATATCTATATTCTTTTCTTTCTTCAGAAACTAAAATAAAACAATACGACGGGTGGCTCCTACGGTACCGACTTTTAATAAGTCTTTGTGGGAGTCTCCATGATCCTATCTGTATACAGTAATATTTTATTACGTACAATTATATACCGGTATATTATTATTGAATGCGTGTACAGTTCGGATCAAATAAAATTACTGCTGATTCTGATACATACATACATGCATACATGCGTGCATGCATACATGGGTACATGCGTACATGCGTACTTGCGTACATACGTATATATATATATATATATATATATATATATATATATATATATATATATATATATATATATATATATATATATATATATATATATATATATATATATATATATATATATATATATATATATATATATATACATAAGCGAGTCGTGTCGACAGGAGCCCCGTTGTACACAAGGAGTCGAATAGAAGTGAGAATGCGTGCATGCGTGCGTGCAAACATGCGTACATACATACGTACGTACGTACGTACGTACGTACATACATACATACATACATACATACATACATACATACATACATACATACATACATACGTACATATATACATACGTATATATATATATATATATATATATATATATATATATATATATATATATATATAATTATATATATATATATATATATATATATATATATATATATATATATATATATATATATATATATATATATATATATATATATATGTATATATGTATATATATGTATATATGTATATATATGTATATATATATATATATATATATATATATATATATATATATATATATATATATATATATATATATATATATATATATATATATATATATATGAGCGAGTCGTGTCGACAGGAGCCCCGTCGTATACAAAGAGTCGAATAGAAGTGAGAATATTTTCTAAATGTTGTCTTCTTCAATCACACAAAGTGTGTTGAATCAGTGCGTATGTTTATTAGGCGTCACTTGTGTTATCAAATTTACAAATGACAGGATCACCTCTGACGGAAATAATTGCCATCGGATGAGTGGTTGTAAATTGTTGAATTCAAATATGGCAGTCACATCACATCATGTCACATATATACGTGGTCTTCCTGCCTACGGGCCTGCCTGCTTGCTCAGTGTGCTTGAAGAAGCCACTCATCAAAGCTACATTTAATGCATTAACAGTTTTAGGAAATGGTTCGAACGACCAACAAATTATATATTCAGACATTTATCAATGCAGGACAACTTTGAACAGGGCGTCATGGTTGCCAACGTAGCCATCCATCGCACATACAGGATAAACATGAAGTAGCCAAATCTTTCGCTAAATTAAAATTCGGTTTCGGTGGTCTTATTCAGGTTATTTTCGTTGTTTGCTTCCACGTAGTGTAGTCTCAAGGTGTGCCTATATGATAATATAATTGATGACTGTTTGGACAACGGGTTGTGTTAATTTTAATTAACGCATCCATCCCTTTGTTTTTCAGCGCGATAACTATGCGGATGGTTCTCGTCACTCTGGCTGTTGTCATGGCGACACTGCCCCCGGTGTATACACGCTACTGGGGTCCACGCCCACTCACTGACACTGCAAACGAAGCCGCCATCACAAAGATGCCAGAAGATTACAGACGCGTGGTATCGACAGCCGAAAGAATACTAGTGGCGATCGCGTACGACGTCGCCATTGCGCGTCGGCCTACCAGAAGACGACCCCCCTACGTCGGCATGACACGAGAACGACGCAATGGACGTCCGTTCTACCGCATCCGTGCGGCCATTCCCGGACCTCTGCCAGTGTTCCCGAGGTGGCAGACAAAGGCGCCGGCAGCGCCGTCGACAGTAGTCATACCGCCATGGCACCTGCGCATCCATCGCTTTGGTTGACCACTGTAACAATCATTTGCATCGATGGACGCGTCCTGGTCGTTTCGCTCAGCAATTTATCAAGGAATCTGGGCATTTCCCATGCACACGCACTCACGCACACGCACACGAATATCCACATTTCAATTAATTGTGCGTTATTTATCAATTGCTCAAATAGGGCTGTGCCTTAAAAAATTAACAAGATTTAGCAAGATTGTCATCCAAGACAAAACACCCAGATGGCAAGTGGACAAGGATTAGTCGATAGTCCAAACAGTTCTCATATATGTATAACCCGCGCTTAGAGATATGTGTTAATTTTTTTACGCTGCTAGCATTTACAGTACTGGTTATAAACCAGTACGCTCTGCTTCACAAGTGAAATAAAGCGTTCACACGGCGTGTTAAATAAGTGTTGTTCTTCCAGTCGACTCGCTAGCAGAACCACCGCTACGAGCCGCCCAAGCGTTGTTACAGTTGAAACAACTTGTCTTAATACAATTGTTACAACTTGCCCCTTTTTCAAATTTCAAGGGTCGACGCCGACACAAGTCAAATGTCATCTTCACGAAACTAAATTGACATTATAGGGAATGGGAATTTCATGCCAAATCGATTCGCGCTACGCACTTGGCGTTCTGATATAGACTTTTCGTAATGTTCACCACAAATTTATAGCGATACGAAAGGTTACGCTTGTATCATAATGACGGGCGACTTTTCATTAGCTAAGATTAGTTCGTATCACAGATGGGTGGAATCGTCATGTTTGTTCAATGCAAACGTTATTATGATCGAATATAAACAAAATTGCCGCGACACGAGGTGTATGAATGAAGCCTGGTTTACGCATAAATCCTTTAGCCGCTGTAAGCCGCTTCCCACCCGTGTAATAGCAGACGGCATGTCGCCACGCCCAGTAGATCGTGTAATCAAATGTTTTAGGGAAAGCCTGCTGAATTCGTAATTTTGGAGATATCACAGAGCAGGCCTGTGGTAATAGTAATAGTAACGATTACAATAGTTCAAATAATAATAATAGATAAAACATAATGCAATGTAATAGTAATTGTAATAGAAAGCGAAGTATCAGTAATTGAGCTATTACTTTGCTATTACAATTGAACATTTCAATCACACCAACATTCAGTTTCATTGAAAATAATCAGACCACAAATTCTGTATTTTAACATAGCATGACACTATTAGCAGGAGATACTGTGACAGTGTGACTGCTGCATGGCTAATTGGTCATTTGAAGCCAGGTCCACCAGCCATCTATCCTTTTCACACAAGCCTATTCATTCATTCACTGAAGCAGGATAACGGTTCCAGGCTTCCAGCACTAAACAGACTGTCTTTAACATCTGAATAAATCAATCAATCATTGCCGTGTCCCAACCCTAGTTGCCAGCATGTCATGCTGGGTAATGTTTAAACAAAATCCAGGGGCTTATACCAATTTTTCTGAGTTTTTCTCGGTAGCTACTTTGCACACAATTGACCAAAAGTGTGAAAAACATCCTATCCTTGAGCCAATAATTAACTGTCCACCAAACAGCAGCCAAGCAGTATGGGTCTACTATGGGATAATCAGACTGTGTTATGTTACAGTGACATTGCTTTTCTGTTTCATTCCAAAGAATATATGAAACTTCTACATCCGACTGGAATTGTGTGAGGTTAATTTAATTGGGAAATTTATAAGCTAATTGTAATTTTAATTGCCAGCAAGATATATCGACCAGATCGATGTTGTTTGAGCGATGCAGTTTTCTAGAAGCTCATGTCAGTTAAATGCAAAAGCCATCTTTTAAAGTAAAGTGATCTTGTTCTGATGTTAGATATGTGATGTGACATAAAACACCCAAAGAGATCGAGTACAGAGAGACTACAGACAGCACATCTTGCCACATCTCAGTATTGTTGTATGCAAGATATATTTTTTTGACAATTGACATTAAAGTAAATAGTTGTTTTGCCTCCAGAATTAAGTATAAACTGCCATCTAAGTATTTGTTGTTAGTTTTTCATAAAATGTGCACTTACTATCGACGATACAACCATCAATTAATTTGAATCTATGTAAGTGATTAAGTATGTAAAATGTTTAATTGAAAGAAAATAGTTCCGATGGAAAATGTAATAGTAATAGCTGGAAATGTAATAGTAATAGTAATATATTACATCGCCTTCAGCATGTAAGAGTAATAGAAAGGAAACTAAGTAATAGTAATATATTACATTGCAATATAATAGATCCCAGGCCTGTCACAGAGACATTTGGCACATGCATAGACAACATAATATAGTCTCTAGTTAAGTCAATGTTATTTCAATACACTTAATACTAACATAAATATGCCTATTTAAATTGTATAAATAATAATAATAAAATAGCAATAAAATATGCAATAATAATAATAAGCTATGCATTATTTAAAAGATGAAAGGACAATATAATCTGTCATGAATAATACACCCAGATTAATGATCTATCCTGCCTATGTCTCACGCCATCACACAACACCCCTAATTAACCTCAAACCATTGACGTATGACTTGCTGCGAGTGTGTAACTAAATACTGGTGTCTCTAAAGGAGTTCCATTGCATCCTTTGTCTGCCAACTTTTCGCCTCACGTTAATTGGTCGCTAAGTGCTGACGTAAGAGCTGACTGCCCAGTGTCACGTGGAA
>OY759272.1:47831898-47964398 GCA_963662155.1 Lamellibrachia columna
TTCTTGTCTCCTTTCGTCCTGTCTCCCTACGTCCCGTCTCCTTACGTCTTGTCTCCCTACGACCTGTCACCTTACCTCCCTCAGCCTCCTCACAGGCTGAAGTGAGCTCTCCCTAGCATCTCTCTCGTCGTCTTCCCCCACTTTATCATCTACTGCCCCCCCCCCCCCACCAGAACCACTGGCGCAACCTACCTGCTCCCTTACCACCATTGGTACATGGGTCATTCTCCAAATAGCCTATCCTTTCGATATAGACGTTTTAGCAGAGGCGTCACAGTCGAAAAATATCCTGTTGTGGCTAAGATGAATGTTCACCTATCAGACGAAGACATAATGAGTGGACAGAGCTGAATATCGCAGATTCGTATAATATTTGTCACTGGTGCTACAGACAAACTATACCAGCTTGTGTGTATCCAGATGATATTATATAGATATATGTACATGATATAACACGTGACAGGTGGAATAACACCAGTGACAACTGAATGAATCTCCATACTGTATTACAAAGGATACACGTCTCCAAAGTGAATAATGTTTCACAACGGGTAACGGATAAAAAATGGAACTATTCAAAATGGCAGACAACATGTTTTGATAATAATTCCCTTGATAAATCAATGAAATCCCTATAAAACAAGGCCCGTCGACGGCGGTGGCTGATAGAGTCACTGTTTTTCGGCATCGCTCACTTTTCCCGCTTTGAAGCTTGGTAAGACAAGTCAAGTATTCAAGCTCTAATGTGAAATAGCAGGAAAACTCGGAGATAAACGTATTTTGGTGAGTCTTTGGCGTCACTGTTGTTACGGAAGTCACTGGTGCTACCACCCCAAGTAACTCCAGTGACAATAACACCAGTGACATATTCATCGAAGTAAAATACATGCTCCGCGGAAGTAGACTGCACAGTGATGTGACTGCAATATTTGAATTCAACAATTTTCCCTTCAGAGGTGATCCTGACATTTGTAAATGTTATAACACAAGTGACGCCTAATAAACATACGCACTGATTCAACACACTTTGTGGTTGAAGAAGACAAAATTAAGAAAAAAATGCCGACCCCCCCAAAAAAGCGTAATAATGGAATAGGTAAACGCTAGTGATATTGTTACGTACACCAGTATTGGTGTACGTAACAGTCAACTGAGTTACATTTGACGTATTCAAGCATGATTACTTTAATATAGGATGGTCATAATGCATTCGCCCCCCTTGTTACGCCAGTATGTGCATATATATATATATATATATATATATATATATATATATATATATATATATATATATATATATATATAACCAAACGCCCACACATATATAGGGCAGTCATAATATATGAAAATATGAAAAGTAAAACATTCTTTCGGGACACCCCTCAGTTTTTTTACAATCAATGGAAAAAATAACCTGCCAAAATTGCATCGGAATTAATCGATGTTTAGAGACCGTTGAGTGGGTTCCTTTATGTTCACTCCCTTATGTTCACTCCCCTATGTTCACTCCCATATGGCACGCAGTAGAGTCACCTTCTTGGCATCAGGGCATCGTCTACGATGTTCATTGACGACACACAACAGATGCTGCTTTTCCTCGGCATCTTTGGTGTGGAGGCAGTTGTGCTGCAGTTGTCAACTGACACCATACACCGTCACTGTCCCTCCTGTCTTTGTGCCAACAGTTGTCAACTGACACCATACACCGTCACTGTCCCTCCTGTCTTTGTGCCAACAGTTGTCAACTGACACCATACACCGTCACTGTCCCTCCTGTCTTTGTGCCAACAGTTGTCAACTGACACCATACACCGTCACTGTCCCTCCTGTCTTTGTGCCAACAGTTGTCAACTGACACCATACACCGTCACTGTCCCTCCTGTCTTTGTGCCAACAGTTGTCAACTGACACCATACACCGTCACTGTCCCTCCTGTCTTTGTGCCATGAGAAACTGCCTTCTTCGATGTTGATCATGTTGATTGCGTTGACATGCGCAATGTCAAAGAGGTTACGAATAACGCCCTTAAACGTAGCTTCTTTGACTTCAAAACACTTGACTGATTCGCCCTGTCTTTATTCTTCTTCAACTTGATCTATTCATCAAATAGTTCCCCTACCTTGTACTACACGGCACATGCTAATGACATGTGACATTAATCACGCAAACTATGACACATAAAATTATTAAACAGTTTTCATTGATATATATGGTGTCGTGGAAACGCGTATTGGTTATAATGGGCGGCTACGGGGGTGAACTTCAACCTTTGAACGAACTCTAAATATCATTTTATTGCATTGACAGGATCATTTAACAAAATTATAGGGTGTCCCAGTGGAAATACAAAACATAAAAAATAAGGACCACCCTAATAGATACATACATACATGCATGCATACATACATACATACATACATACATACATACATACATACATACATACATACATACATACATACATGCATACATACATACATACATACATACATACATGCATACATACGTACATATATACATACATACATACATACATACATACATGCATACATACATACATACATGCATACATACATACATACATACATACATACATACATACATACATATATACATACATACATGCATGCATGCATGCATACATACATTCATGCATGCATACATACATACATGCATGCATGCATACATACATACATACATACATACATACATACATACATACATACATACATACATACATACATACATACATACATACATACATACATACATGCATACATACGTACGTACAAATATACATACATACACACACCGATTTGTCCAATAAACTAGACAAAAGTTTGACTACAGACCCTAATTTAAGTTACAACATTATGCATAAATGCCAAGAATAATCATACGTTGAGCAAATTAATGAAATTTTTTAAATATAAACATAAAAATCCAATTGGATCACTATGGGTCTGCTAAAATCCACAGCATTTCGAGATAATTTATATAAGAGAATGAAACTAACAAATCCTATCTCACAGGAATACGAAATAATGTATATAAACTTAAAAACATACAATACTATACTAAAGAGACGCATACGTGTATCCAAACAACATTAACTTCGCTAAATATAAATCTGACACACACACTAGAGATAGCCAACACACTAGAGATAGCCAACACACTAGAGATAGCCAACGCATATAACACGTTTTTTTTACAAACATCGGTACAAATGTGGTGAATAATATAACCTACTGAGGAGATAAAGATTTCAAGCACTACCTTAAAGACAATTTTAACTCTAAATTCACACTTAGTAACGTTGACAAACTAATTGTACAATAAACAATAGACAATCTTCCGTCTAAAAATAGTACAGCTGTACTAGGATTGACGGCATTTCAACTAATTTGCTAAAACAAATTGCACCAAAAATAATAAAATCTTTAACGCTGTTTCTAAATCACGTTTTTTAGAACGGGAATATTCCCCGAAAAATTAAAGGTGGCCAAAGTCATTATACTGTTTAAATAGGGTGATCCGACAATAATCAACAACTACAGACCAATTTCCCTTCTACCAGCCATATCAAAAGTATTTGAATAAATTATGGGCAATCAACTATCCTCCTATTTCGAAAGTAAGAAACTTTAAAAAAAAAATCAATATGGCTTCCACTCTGGTCACTCGACTGAATACGCAGCCTTAGAAATGATAGACAGAATAACAACCGAAATGGGTAATAATGATATTCGTGGTTTTCAAAACACCTGTTCCTAAAATAAATAATAATAATAATATAATAACAAAGGTTGACGATTTTACTGTCTTGGGATTAACCTTGGATACACAACTAAATTGGAAAAAACACTCTGAAAATATATCAAACAAATGTTCTAGAATAATCGGTACACTAAATAGACTTAAACTAGTACTGCCTAAGAGAAAATTATGCTATATAACACGTTATTAGTACCACATATAAATTATTGTTTAACAACTTCGGGGTTCCAATGTAAAAGAATTAATCAACTTCAGAAAAGGGCGATACGAACAATAACGTTGAGTAATTTAAATTCACATACTGACCCGCTATTAAAAAATAAACTTACTAAAAGTGAATGACATGTTAGCCCTTCAAGAATTAACATTTTATTATAAATTTATACATAATACCTACATAGATACAACATTGGCAGATAGCAACAAACACCAAGATTCATGGTCATAATACACGCAACCAAAATAAAATTCACATTTATGGTACAAAGCATACATTTGCAAAACAATGTCTTAAATACAGCTTACCAAATACTATCAACAATACCTCGCAAAGTGTGAAAGACAAACTTTATACAAACAGTTTACAGGGTTTCATATAATTCAGAATTACAAAAACACGTGCACAGTCATCAACTATTATACCTACTCATACTTGCGCAATCAACTTCAACGATGTTAGCTACACTCAAACACTATAAATACATTTTCACTTTCTCACTTCACTACATACCATGAACATACACCACAGCGGCACAATAAAACAACAATCCAGGTTTTCATTGACGGTAGACTTTACTATATTTTAATGTTAATAACTGTATATCTATATTCTTTTCTTTCTTCAGAAACTAAAATAAAACAATACGACGGGTGGCTCCTACGGTACCGACTTTTAATAAGTCTTTGTGGGAGTCTCCATGATCCTATCTGTATACAGTAATGTTTTATTACGTACAATTATATACCGGTATATTATTATTGAATGCGTGTACAGTTCGGATCAAATAAAATTACTGCTGATTCTGATACATACATACATACATACATACATGGATACATGCGTGCATGTCTGTCTCAGGCTAGTGACTGCAGGCCTGCTGGACATGGGTACATGGGTACATGCGTACATGCGTACTTGCGTACAAACGTACATATATATATATATATATATATATATATATATATATATATATATATATATATATATGTGTGTATATGTATATGTAGTATGTATGAGCGAGTCGTGTCGACAGGAGCCCCGTCGTACACAAGGAGTCGAATAAAAGTGAGAATGTTTTCTTAATTTTGTCTTCTTCAATCACACAAAGTGTGTTGAATCAGTGCGTATGTTTATTAGGCGTCACTTGTGTTATAAAATTTACAAATGACAGGATCACCTCTGACGGAAATAATTGCCATCGGATGAGTGGTTGTAAATTGTTGAATTCAAATATGGCAGTCACATCACGTCACATATATACGTGGTCTTCCTGCCTACGGGCCTGCCTGCTTGCTCAGTGTGCTTGAAGAAGCCACTCATCAAAGCTACATTTAATGCATTAACAGTTTTAGGAAATGGTTCGAACGACCAACAAATTATATATTCAGACATTTATCAATGCAGGACAACTTTGAACAGGGCGTCATGGTTGCCAACGTCGCCATCCATCGCACATACAGGATAAACATGAAGTAGCCAAATCTTTCGCTAAATTAAAATTCGGTTTCGGTGGTCTTATTCAGGTTATTTTCGTTGTTTGCTTCCACGTAGTGGGGTCTCAAGATGTGCCTAAATCCATCGGAAGAGCTATTCCGAGGCAGTGATAGAGGGGTGAGAAAGAGAGCGAAGGTGTTTGTGGGGGACTAAATAGTTAGGAAGACCGACATAGTCTTAAACAAGGGAGATGACGTGGTAGTTTGCTTGCCTGGGGCCAAAATAGAGGCGATAACTGATAGGGTAGAAAACATCGTGGGTTCGGGCAAGGGTGGATCTGTTTTAGTACACGTAGGGACAAATAACGTTGAAAGGGAGGGTTCAACTGCCATAGTTAGGAAATACAGCAATTTGGTCAGAACACTAAAGCAGACGCGGGTTGAGCAGGTAATACTGTCAGGGATTCTACCAGTAATAGGAAGGAGGGGTCATAGATATCGAAATTGCCGGGGGATGGCAATTAACATGCTAGTCGAGAAGCTATGTAGGGAAGAGGAAGTGGGTTTTGTGGATTTGTAGGGAAGTTTTGTTGAAAGGGCTGATATGTACATGAAGGACGGGCTGCATTTAAGTGGAAAGGGGGCAGCAGTATTTGCGGATGGACTCTCAGCAGCAGTAGACAGTGGCATTGGTTGCATAACGAATATTTTTGGTAGTCAACACTATTTAAACTAGAAGCGCACGGGGGTTACTTAGAGATGCCTCAAGCAGGACAAGAGGCAACTAATACAGATAAACCAATAACAAAATGTCCGAAAAACATGTCTGAAGCATGTTATAGATGCGTGTGTTTAAATGCTAGGAGTATAGTAAATAAGAAAAACGAATTAAACATTATGGTAGAAGATATTGACCCTCACATAATTGGTATAACCGAATCATGGGCCAACACAGACATTACAGATGCTGAATTAGGATTTACAGGATACGTAATGTTTCGGAGAGATCGAATAGGAAGAAGGGGAGGGGGAGTTATTTTATATGTTAAAGAATCTATTCAGGCTAATGAAATAAAATTAGAAAGCGAAGCAGATTACGATGAAGCTGGTTGGTGCAAAATAGTTTCAGGAAATAAAAAATTAACTATTGGATTAGTTTACCGAAGTCCAAACATAAACGAAGAGGATAACACAAAAATACAAAATGCTATAAAGGAAGTTAGTAAAGGGGAATGTATCACAATGGGAGATTTTAACCATGGACACATACAATGGAAATCTCCAGAGAGTACAGGGATTGAGGACCAACAATTATTATTTTTAATTCAGGAGAGTTTCTTTACTCAGCACGTGCTAGAACCAACCAGGGGAGAAAATGTATTATATATAGTTTTATCATCACACACAAAATTATTGGACAATGTAAAAATTCATGAACCACTGGGTAACAGTGAACACAATCAAATACATTTTGACATCAATGTAAAATCAGAAAGTAAAAATTAAAAACGTATAGGAGAAACTTCCACAAAGGTAATTATAAAGATATGAGAAAATACTTAGCAAAGCTAGATTGGAATAACATGCTGATGAACAAGACCGCAATTGAATTTTGGAATATTCTAAAATATGAAATTGAGAGTATCATCGATAAATTTGTTCCCTTGAAAAACCAAGGAAAACGGTCTAGAAAGAAACACTTGTCAAAAGAAGCTATTAGAAAAATAGTGTTTAAGCAAACTATGTGGAGGGTTTATAGGCATACCAGAAAGGATGAAGACTATGCAAATTACAAAGAGGCACTTAACCTAGCTACAACGGAAATTAGAAAATCTAAAAGAACCTTTGAAAAAAAATTGGCAGGTAATATAAAAAATGACAGCAAGAGTTTCTATGCTTATGTAAGGAGTAAACAGAAAGTTCGAGATAAGATCGGACCACTGGAAAACAACAGGGGAAACATAATTTCAGAGGGGTTTCAAATGGCAGAGGTCCTGAATGAGTATTTCTGCTCAGTATTTACCACAGAAGATATCAGCTCACTTCCTGTTCCATTTACTAAATTTGAGGGAAATAAATAAGAACATTTAGGGCAGTTATTTGTAACTCCTGAAATGATAACAAACAACATTAAGAAGATGAAAGATAATAAATCACCTGGAGTTGATGGGATACCACCAAAATTGCTTAAGGAAATTGTTGAGCAAATTAATACACCACTTGCAAATTTTTTTAACTTGTCACTAGAAGAAGGAATAGTTCCTTCAGAATGGAAAGAAGCAAACATTACGCCACTATTTAAGAAGGGATCGAGGAACAAGCCCGAAAATTACAAACCAGTGAGTTTAACATCAGTTGTATGTAAATTACTCGAAACATTAATTAGAGACCACATGGTGGAATTCCTTGTAAAACATAATTTAATAAATACATCTCAACATGGGTTCCTAAAAGCAAGGTCACGTCTAACCAATCTCTTATGTTTTTTTAAAGAAATTACTAAGTGGGTAAATGACTTGTCACCAGTGGATGTTGTCTACTTAGATTTTCAGAAAGCTTTCGATAAAGTGCCACACCAAAGATTGATACTTAAACTAAAAGCCCATAGTATAGGTAATGATGTAATCAACTGGATAGAAAAGTGGCTTACACACAGAAGACAGAGAGTAATAGTAGACGGTGAGATTTCAAACTGGAAATCGGTTTTGAGTGGGGTACCACAGGGATCAGTATTAGGCCCTATACTGTTTTTAATATATATATATATATATATATATATATATATATATATATATATATATATATATATATATATATATATATATATATATATATATATATATATATATAAATGATCTAGAAGATCACATATCTAGCAAAGTACTCAAATTTGCAGATGACACAAAAATATTCAGAAAGGTTACAAATGATACAGATAAACAAAGTTTACAGGATGATCTAGATAAATTAGTTAAATGGTCAGAAAAATGGCACATGTTGTAGCTAGGTTAACAGCTTTGTACCCCTGTACAAAGCAATAGTTAGACCACATTTGGAATATTGTATTTAAGCATGGAGGCCGTATCGTAAAAAGGACATAGACAAGCTAGAAAGAATACAACGAAGAGCAACCAAAATGATTCCAGAATTGAGAGACCTTAGTTACGAAAGTCACTTATTACAATGTGGTTTGACAACACTAGAGACCAGGAGACTAAGAAGAGACCAAATAGAAGTATTTAAAATAGTGAACGGTTATGAGGATGTTGATAGGAATATGTTCTTCAAACTTAAAGAAGGCAGTAGAACAAGAGGACACAAAGCAGCATTAGTGTAGGTTGGACATGAGAGAGTACTCATTCTCACAGAGGGTGATACATGAATGGAACAAACTGCCAAATGATTGTGTTAATGCTAGTAGTGTGAATATGTTTAAAAATAGAATTGACAGATATTTGATAACGGTGGGCTACATATAGATGAGAAAATTGTTGGATTCTCGATAAGCCACTGGCTTCCTTGTCCACTTGCCATCTGGAACTTGTTGTTTGGTAAATCTTATTAAATCTAAATAATGTTCCATTGCACTGGCCGATCCGTCTGGTAAACAGGAATACCACAACGATGCCGTCAGTTTGGACAACGGGTTGTGTTAATTTTAATTAACGCATCCATCCCTTTGTTTTTCAGCGCGATAAATATGCGGATAGTTCTCGTCACTCTGGCTGTTGTCATGGCGACACTGCCCCCGGTGTATACATATGTTACAGTTAATCTGCGTAATCAGTCATTTCGCGTAATGACTGAAACAGTGTTTTGCCCTGATTAATGACAACTGATGTGGGCAAACTTGCTGTTTTTTCATCTACCTAGCCAGATATTTTCAGAAATTGCCATCTAGCAGCTATCTATATCTCACACTCTAAAATATTTGACTAACAATGATGACTGTCTCAATTGGCTAGGAGTATTGTTCGGGTTCACTTTGGATCGTGTAGAACACCAGGAGTTGAAGTTACTCCACATGGTCGAAACCACTTATCATCAAATTAATGTTCTTATTACGAGGTGCAATGACCCAGTCCCCCTAGGTGCGCTTTGTGCCTCTATACCCAGAGCAAACACTATGAAGTATCAATTACAATTTGTCTTCTATTGTGTATCTTAAATTGAATGTTGGAAATGTAGAATGTCCTATTGTTTTTTGTGGAGTCAGGACATTGTGTCCTGTTGATTTAAGAGGTTCAGGACATTTTATCCTATCACTTCTGTTTTCAGTTTGTATCACAGTGTATTTCGTTTCTTTATCAACTTCTCGATGTCACTGCATTTAAAAATTTGATACCTGCGAAATATAAGAGCAAATTAAAATGATTATCCAATTTTAATTATAAACTACCTAAACCAAAATGATGAGAAGAAAATATATATTGTAATATATTGTAATATATTCATAATCATGATGTTTATCAAAGCGTCTTTTATAGTAAATTTAACAATTGATTTAACTTCCCTTTTAAATTAATTTGTTTGCACGGCTTAATGTGACAAATCATGAAAGGACTTCTCGACTTTTGTAAGACAGTATTGACGGCTTTCATTTGTGCATTTTCTTTCTTTTTGTGGACTTCCTGGTTTACATAAAGAGAGGAAGAATTTAACAGAGAAAGGATTAAGGCTTGAATTGGTATCAAATACAACTGTGGTGGATATTAACTCGATGCTTCTAACTGAAAAAACCTTTGACGGGAATTACCTATGTGGCTTCAATGTGCAGATCAATGAATGAAGGTGTGAAACGTCACCATTACCAAATCAAAATGAAACCACATCATGTTATGCAAGCCACCAAAATTGCATATGTGGGGCTGTGGAGTAATTTCTATGACAAAAGTCTGGTATGATGTCATTACTGCATAATTACTTGTTAGCTATGTCACATTTGGAAGATTATTGAACTCTCTTTCCACCCATACCTCATTTATTATAGGTTGGAATATTTGCCTTGATTAAATGGACTACTATCTACCCCTCAAATTGTGAAATGTCTGGTCAATTTATCACACTTAAAATCAAGAAACAATGTTCAGCATAAGAAACTACAAATAAAAATTGGCTCTTGCTGAGTATGTAGTATCTATGGCGTGACTTCGAAGATTCATCAGTTGCTGCAAGCTTGAGTTGTTCTATAGTATTGAAATATTCCACTTTGGGAATTAGATGTTTTTAACATATTTGAAACCTTTTGTAAAGTTCTTCCTTAACTTTACTTCGTAATTATCCTGTGCCACTGTGATAGCTATGCCAAGAGGCAAGTGATTAACACCTACTGATTGTGATCTTTTGGGCAGGGAGTGTGAGGCGGGAGGTTCGTCCTAACCATTGCCGAGAGCTGGGTTGGGCAGGGAGTGTGAGGCGGGAGGTTCGTCCTAACCATTGGCGAGAGCTGGGTTGTGCAAGGAGTGTGAGGCGGGAGGTTCGTCCTAACCATTGGCGAGAGCTGGGTTGGGCAGGGAGTGTGAGGCGGGAGGTTCGTCCTAACCATTGGCGAGAGCTGGGTTGTGCAAGGAGTGTGAGGCGGGAGGTTCGTCCTAACCATTGGCGAGAGCTGGGTTGGGCAGGGAGTGTGAGGCGGGAGGTTCGTCCTAACCATTGGCGAGAGCTGGGTTGGGCAGGGAGTGTGAGGCGGGAGGTTCGTCCTAACCATTGGCGAGAGCTAGGTTGGGCAGGGAGTGTGAGGCGGGAGGTTCGTCCTAACCATTGGCGAGAGCTGGGATGGCCTCAAAATAGGTGGGAGGTATTGATTTGCAAACATTAAAATAACTAAAAACTGTAAACCTTCAAGGACAGGCGTGTCCACAACTAAAATGCCATCTTCACAAAGCTACATCAATATTATTTTAAAGGTTGAATGGGTTGATTACATGCATAGGCCTATTGACGGACGAACTTTCCTTCGTTCAGACTAGTGTGTGTGTGTCACTGATTGGTGGAATCGTCATTTTGACTTCTCTGTGAAGCATTCAGCCACGCTGCAATTACTGCGCGAAGACTATTAGTTCCGATACCCACCTCTGTCTGTATCAAGTTACTTATTTACACAACTGATTGAACTGTGGCAACGTGCGATGGACGAAATTGACAAAGCTTCGAAACAGCAGCAAGAAGATTCGAACCCGGGTTCTCTCGATCGAGAGCCCAACGTTCCAACCGCTGCGCCACCGCCCCCCCCCCTACACACCCTTTTAAACTTAAACTTTATTCTGAATAGATACGACAAAAACTGACTGACGCGACGTATATGAATGAAGCATAGTCTACGAGCGAATATACGACCTGACTAAAGGCTCAGCGAGGCGTTCCGCGTAACAGCGTAGACGGCAGTATATCGACTTAGTGAGTTGATCGTGTATTCGTAGGTTTTGTTGAGAGGGCCTCCCGTTCTACCATAGACAGTTAATAAGTATATTATCTCAGCTTTAACTTGATACACACTATTTAAAAAACACTGCAAATATCCACGCATAGGTACCGTAAATTACGTGGATGCAAGTTGGAAGTCGGGGAAATCTCAAGTGATTCTCGGCGGTATGAAATAGCATCGATGTTTGTTTACGCACATATTATTAACTCTAGATTTCATTAATAGTTTGTGAACATAACACAAGACATATTACAAGACAAGACAATATGTATATATATGTTTGTTTACGCACATATTATTAACTCTAGATTTCATTAATAGTTTGTGAACATAACACAAGACATATTACAATACGCATCAAACGCCTTACACCACTGAAAGTGGGATAACAAGCTGAGAAAATGTGATTATCAAACGGGAACTGAGATTGACACGGCCCATAAAATGTAACATGTTGTGTATGTCATATTTGTCTGCCATTAAGTACCATAATTTGCAGAAATATCTTATATATGCTTTGAATGCAAAACTAATAACTTTCGTATTGCTACTTGTGGCGAACTGCGGAGCATTGAGAGTCGGGGACAAATCTCGTCAACGCGCTGACATTTTTTTATTTCAAGGGTCGGCGCCGGCACAAGTCAAATGTCATCTTCTCGAACCTAGATATATATTAAAGGATATGGGAATGTGATGCCGAATCGATTGGTGCTACACACTAGGCGTTCTGATATAAACTTTTCGTCATTTTCAGAAAAAAATTAACAGCGAAACGAAGGTTTCGTTTATATCAGAATGGCGGGCGAATATTTTCATTAGTTAAGATTAGCGCGCATCACATATGGATTATTCAAAATAAACTTTACTCTTGTATTTCAAAGATGAAAGGACGAGATATATATATATATATATATATATATATATATATATATATATATATATATATATATAATATAATACATTTAATACTAATGTCTGACGGACATGCAGCATGGAGGCCGTATCGTAAGAAGGACAAAGCTAGAAAGAATACATTGAAAAGCAACTAAAATGATTCCAGAATTGAGAGACATTAGTTATGAAAGCCGCTTATTACAACGTGGTTTGACAACACTAGACACCAGGAGACTAAGAGGAGACCAAATAGAAGTATTTACAATAGTGAATGGTTATGACAATATTGATAGGAATATGTTCTTCAAAGTTAAATAAGGCAGTAGAACCAGAGGCCACAAAGCAGCATTAGTTAAGGAACGGTGCAGGTTGGACATTAGAAAGTACTCTTTCTCATAGAGGGTGATAACTAAATGGAGCACACTGTCAAATAATTGTGTTAATGCTAGGTGTGTGAATATGTTTAAACTAGAATTGACATATATCTGATACACAGATGATAAAATTGTTGGAGTCTCGATAAGCCAATGGCTTTCTTGTCCACTTGCTATCTGGAACTTGTTGTTTGGGATGGCAATCTTGATAAATCTTGTTAAATATGTCTCCGCCATTACACAACAAACTTAACTCCCCCCAAACAATAGACAAGTGATTTGCGGCGAGTGCGTAACTAAATATGCTGTTACATCCGCTGTCCGCCTACTTTCCTCATCGTTAATTAGTCGCTAAGTGTTAACGACAGTGTCGCGCGGAAGGACTTCCGCCACACAGCTTATATACGCGCTTTAACAGAACCATTACACATCCTCGTCTCGTTGAGTTCACAAGTCAGTTCTTCCACACAAACACACACAGTGCCCTCGTCCGTTGACTCAAGGTAAGACGAACATTGGTACATGGGTCATTCTCCAGATAGCCTATCCTTTCGATATAGACATTTTGGCAGAGGCGTCACAGTCGGAAAATATCCTGTTGTGGCTAAAATGAATATTCACCTGTCAGACGAAGACATACTGAGTGGACAGAGTTGAATATCGCCGATTCATGTAATTTCAGGCTTCTGCTAGTCATGACGTCATCTAAAAATGTTGTCAACGGTGTTACCATTTTAGCTTGTACGTATCCAGATGATATTATGTATATGTATATATATATATATATATATATATATATATATATACATATATATATATATATATATATATATATATATATATATATATATATATATATATATATATATATATATATATATATATATATATATATATATATATATATATATATATATATATATATATATATATATATATATATATATATATATATATATATATGTATATATATATATATATATATATATATATATATACATATACATAATATCATCTGGATATATATATATATATATATATATATATATATATATATATATATATATATATATATATATATATATATATATATATATATATATATATATATATATATATACATATATATATATATATATGAGGGGTATAACACGTGAAAGGTTGAATAACACCAGTGACAACTTGCGATGAATCTCCATACTGTATTACAAAGGATACACGTCTCCAAAGTTAATAATGTTTCACAAAGGGTAACGGATCGGAAAACGGAACTATTCAAAATGGCAGATAACATGTTTGGATAATAGTTCCCTCAATAAATCAATGAAATCCCTATAAAACAAGGTCCGTCGATGGCGGTGGCTGATAGAGTCGCTGTTCTTCGGCATTGCTCACTTTTCCCGCTTTGAAGCTTGGTAAGACAAGTCAAGTATTCAAGCTCTAATGTGAAATAGCAGGAAAACTCGGAGATAAACGTATTTTGGTTAGTCTTTGGCGTCACTGTTGTAACTCCAGTGACAATAACATCAGTGACATATTCATCGAAGTAAAATACATGCTCCGCGGAAGTAGACTGCACAGTGATGTGACTGCTATATTTGAATTAAATAATTTACAACCACTCATCCGATGGAAGTTTTTCCCTTCAGAAGTGATCCTGTCATTTGTAAATTTAATAACACAAGTGACGCCTAATAAACATACGCACTGATTCAACACACTTTGTGGTTGAAGAAGACAAAATTAAGAAAATATTCTCACTTCTATTCGACTCCTTGTATACGACTGGGCTCCTGTCGACACGACTCGCTCATATATATATATATATATATATATATATATATATATATATATATATATATATATATATATATATATATATATATATATATATATATATATATATATATATATATATATACGAGTGGGTCGTATATATATGTGTGTGTGTGTGTGCGTGCGTGCGTGCGTGCGTGCGTGCGTGCGTGCGTGCGTGCGTGTGTACTGCAAAATTGCATCGGAATTAATCGATGTTTAGAGACCGTTGAGTGGGTTCACTCCCCTATGTTCACTCCCATATGGCACGCAGTAGAGTCACCTTCTTGGCATCAGGGCATCGTCTACGATGTTCATTGAAAACACACAACAGATACTGCTTTTCCTCGGCATCTTTGGTGTGGAGGCATTTATACTGCAACTGTCAACAGACACCATATATTCTCACTGTCCCTCCCTCTCTTTGTGCCATGATATATTGATTGCGTTGACATGCGCAATGTCAAAGAGGTTATTAAAGACCTCCTTAAACGTAGCTTCTTTGGCTTCAAAACACTTGACCGATTCGCCCTGTCTTTATTCTTCTTCAGTTTGATCTATTCATCAAATAATTCCCCTACCTTGTACTACAAGTTACATGCTAATGACATGTGACATTATGAACGCAAACAGTTTTCTTTGATATAAATTATGTGGTGTCGTGGAAACACGAATTGGTTATAACGGGCGGCTATAGGGGTGAACTTCAACCTTTGAACGATCTCTAAACATCATATGTATATATATATATATATATATATATATATATATATATATATATATATATATATATATATATATATATATATCCAAACGCCCACACATATATAGGGCAGTCATAATATATGAAAATATGAAAAGTAAAACATTCTTTCGGGACACCCCTCAGTTTTTTTACAATCAATGGAAAAAATAACCTGCCAAAATTGCATCGGAATTGATCGATGTTTAGAGGCCGCTCAGTGGGTGACGGTAATATTACTTCAAATGTTTCACTTGAGTCACCTTCTTGGCATCAGGGTATCGTCTACGATGTTCATTGACGACACACAACAGATGCTGCTTTTCCTCGGCATCTTTGGTGTGGAGGCAGTTGTGCTCCAATTGTCAACTGACACCATACACCGTCACTGTCCCTCCTGTCTTTGTGCTCCAGTTGTCAACTGACACCATACACCGTCACTGTCCCTCCTGTCTTTGTGCCAACAGTTGTCAACTGACACCATACACCATCACTGTCCCTCCTGTCTTTGTGCTCCAGTTGACAACTGACACCATACACCGTCAGTGTCCCTCCTGTCTTTGTGCCAACAGTTGTCAACTGACACCATACACCGTCACTGTCCCTCCTGTCTTTGTGCTCCAGTTGTCAACTGACACCATACACCATCACTGTCCCTCCTGTCTTTATGCCAACAGTTGTCAACTGACACCATACACCGTCACTGTCCCTCCTGTCTTTGTGCCAACAGTTGTCAACTGACACCATACACCGTCACTGTCCCTCCTGTCTTTGTGCCAACAGTTGTCAACTGACACCATACACCATCACTGTCCCTCCTGTCTTTGTGCTCCAGTTGACAACTGACAACATACACCGTCACTGTCCCTCCTGTCTTTGTGCTCCAGTTGACAACTGACAACATACACCATCACTGTCCCTCCTGTCTTTGTGCCAACAGTTGTCAACTGACACCATACACCGTCACTGTCCCTCCTGTCTTTGTGCCAACAGTTGTCAACTGAAACCATACACCATCACTGTCCCTCCTGTCTTTGTGCCAACAGTTGTCAACTGAAACCATACACCATCACTGTCCCTCCTGTCTTTGTGCTCCAGTTGACAACTGACAACATACACCGTCACTGTCCCTCCTGTCTTTGTGCCAACAGTTGTCAACTGAAACCATACACCGTCACTGTCCCTCCTGTCTTTGTGCCAACAGTTGTCAACTGACACCATACACCATCACTGTCCCTCCTGTCTTTGTGCTCCAGTTGACAACTGACAACATACACCGTCACTGTCCCTCCTGTCTTTGTGCTCCAGTTGACAACTGACAACATACACCATCACTGTCCCTCCTGTCTTTGTGCCAACAGTTGTCAACTGACACCATACACCGTCACTGTCCCTCTTGTCTTTGTGCCAACAGTTGTCAACTGACACCATACACCATCACTGTCCCTCCTGTCTTTGTGCCAACAGTTGTCAACTGAAACCATACACCGTCACTGTCCCTCCTGTCTTTGTGCCAACAGTTGTCAACTGACACCATACACCATCACTGTCCCTCCTGTCTTTGTGCTCCAGTTGACAACTGACAACATACACCGTCACTGTCTCTCCTGTCTTTGTGCTCCAGTTGACAACTGACAACATACACCATCACTGTCCCTCCTGTCTTTGTGCCAACAGTTGTCAACTGACACCATACACCGTCACTGTCCCTCCTGTCTTTGTGCCAACAGTTGTCAACTGAAACCATACACCGTCACTGTCCCTCCTGTCTTTGTGCTCCAGTTGTATATATATATATATGTCCAGGTGTATATATATATATATATATGTATATATATATATATGTATGTATGTATATATATATGTATATATATATATATATATATATATATATATATATATATATATATATATATGTATATATATATATATATATATATATATATATATATATGTATATATATATATATATATATATATATATATATATATATATATATGTATATATATATATGTATATATATATATGTATATATATATATATATATATATATATATATATATATATATATATATATATATATATATATATTATAGTTTCCTGTCTACGGGCCTGCCTGCTTGCTCAGTGTGCTTGAAGAAGCCACTCCTCAAAGCTACATTTAATGCATTAACAGTTTTAGGAAATGGTTCGGCTTGATTTGGCAAGTAGCCAAATCTTTCACTAAATTAAAATTCGGTTTCGGTGGTCTTATTCAGGTTATTTTCGTTGTTTGCTTCCATGTAGTGTGGTCTCAAGGTGTGCCTATATATCTACTGTAATTGATGACTGTTCCATTGCACTGGTCCACCCGGTAAACAGGAATACCACAACGATGCCGTCAGTTTGGACAACGGGTTGTGTTAATTTTAATTAACGCATCCATCCCTTTGTTTTACAGCGCGGTAACTATGCGGATAGTTCTCGTCACTCTGGCTGTTGTCATGGCGACACTGCCCCCGGTGTATACACGCTACTGGGGTCCACGCCCACTCACTGACACTGCAAACGAAGCCGCCATCACAAAGATGCCAGAAGATTACAGACGCGTGGTATCGACAGCCGAAAGAATACTAGTGGCGATCGCATACGACGTCGCCATTGCGCGTCGGCCTACCAGAAGACGACCCCCCTACATCGGCTTGACACGAGAACGACGCAATGGACGTCCGTTCTACCGCATCCGTGCGGCCATTCCCGGACCTCTGCCAGTGTTCCCGAGGTGGCAGACAAGGACGCCGGCAGCGCCGTCGACAGTAGTCATACCGCCAGGGCACCTGCGCATCCATCGCTTTGGTTGACCACTGTAACAATCATATATTTGCGTCGTTGGACACGTCCGGGTCGTTTCGCCCAGCAATTTATCAAGGAATCTGGGACATCACCGCACTGTGGTGACTATATGTGAAGTTTTCCCATTTCAGAATATAAGGGATGATGATGAATGTATATTTGAAAATTCTTCTGGTGAACAAATTGTTTATATTGATACATTAGTTGATAAATGTTCCCACTTCAATGTGAACTTGTTCAAGTATTCTGATAAAAAAAATTTTTTTTAAATGACATTGACCCAGACAACAATTTCTACAAAAAAAAATTAGCATCAAAATGTGAATATTACACTGACACGCAATTCAAAAACAACATTAGTGAAGCGAAGGGATTGTCATTCATACACTTTAATGCTAGAAGTCTTAAATCTAACTTTAAAAAATTAGAGACTACCTCGCAGAGCTTGATCTGCAATTTGATACCATCGCCACATCTGAGATGTGGGCTGAACTAGACCTAATCAATGACTGTAATATAGACAGTTACAATGGTTGTCACATTACTAGGGGTGATCGAAGAGGTGGTGGTGTTGCAATGTACACAAGTAAAGAGCTGTCTTACAAATTACTTGAAACCAAATCGATGACAGTAGAACATATCTTTGAATGCGTTTCAGTGGAATTGTCTATAAATAATTACTCGAATGTATCATCAACTGTGTCTATAGAACACCAGGATCAAACTTAGAAACATTTTGTGAGAAACTAGAAAGTATTTTATGGGGCGCCAAATCGGCCAAAACAATATTTGAATGTGGTGATTTCAATATAGATTTGTTAAAGCATGAAAATCACAGCAATACCAAGTATTTCCTTGATACGATGTATAGTTTGGGTCTTTACCCTTTAATCGATAAGCCCACCAGAATCACATATATCTCAGCTACGCTAATCGATAATATTTTTACTATCGAACTCCGACATCACCTTACTCCTGGTAGTCTTATTAATGACATTAGTGATCACTTACCAATCTTTGCAATATGTGAATATAAAATAAATAGAAATGTTAAAAAAAGGTTAATCAAGTTAGAATAATAAATGAAGATAGATTAGCTTCATTTCGAAAAGAGCTACATTTTCAACCATGGGATGATGTGCTAAACACTAATGATGTAAATCATGCTTATGATACGTTCCTGCACATATTTATACATTTGTTCAATAAACATTGCCCAATGAAAACAGTACTGAAGAAAAGTTGCATTAACAAAAAGCCATGGTTCACAAATAGACTAAAACGTGCTTGTGCAAAGAAAAAGATGCTGTACGAAGCATTTATTATATCTCAATCTTCTGAAACGGAACTAAAATGCAAAACATAAAAACAAACTGACATCTGTATTAAGGTGCTCTGAGAAAATGTACTACAGCGAGTTGCTAGAGAAGCAGAAAAATAATGTAAAGGGTACTTGGAAAGTACTAAACACCATCATCAGCAAACAATTCAACGCACCAGAGTACCAGAGTACCCTACTTATTTTGTGAATAACAACAAACAAATATTAGAAAATAAAGCTATTGCAAATGGATTCAACAACTATTTTACAAATGTTGGCTTTTGCGAAGAAAAGTTCTTCACCTGACAAGGATATGTCTATTTATGATTATTTGGGGGAAGGATGTAATGGGAATATGTGTCTAAGTCCGGTTGATAAGCAAGAAATTATTAGAACTGCACAACAATTTAAAAACAAAGTATCAACGGATTGTACTGATATTAATATGAGCATAATCAAAACAATTATTACTGAAATTGTAAAACCGTTAAATCACATATGCAATGTATATTTCCAAACAGGTGTGTTTCCCAACCAAACGAACATTGCCAAAGTATTTAAGGCTGGGGATAAGTGTGTATTCACAAATTATAGACCTATATCTTTATTACCGCAATAAAAAAAAATCTGGAGAAACTATATAATGCTAGATTCGATAATTTCCTAAATAGATATGATTTATGCCAGTATGTGTTTTGATCTAATATGTCAACCTCTCGTGCTATTTCAGAATTGATTGAAGAAATTACTAATTCTAGACAATAATATATATTCTATTGGTGTATTTATAGATCTCAAGAAAGCATTCGATACAGTTGATCATGATGTATTGGCAAAAAAAAAGATTTTTATGGTGTTCGTGGTGTAGCACATAAGTGGATTGTGTGTTATTTAGAAAACAGATCACAGTTTGTTCAGTATAAAAATTGTGATTCTGAAGTACTTAGGGTGTGTTGTGGTGTATCACAAGGTTCCATCTTACGACCGAAAGTATGTATACTGTATATCAATGACACTTTCAATGATTCAAAACTGTTTAAGTTTATTTCATTTGCAGACGACACGAACATGTTCTATTGTAATAATGACATCAATGAACGTATCCGGCAGACAAATGCTGAGCTGGATAAGCTCAATGTGTGATTTTCAGTTAATGGATTATCATTAAACATAGGAAAAACAAATTACATGATTTTTTGAAATCGCGCACACCTATGTAACTAATGAGTAACCCGATTATGGTGAAAAAATGAATTGTATTGTAGTCGAATTAATTTTTCTTGTGCTATGCGTCTGCGTCACTCTCGGTTGGGCAGCTACTCCTGCGAGCTGCCCACCGTCACACGGATGTCATGGCTGCCGTTCAAATGATGGCAAGGACAAATTCTTTAAAAGACACACTTGTATAATTGTAGTATTTATTGTCACTTATAAGTGGCAGGGCAATCAACATAAGCATTACGCTTCTTCTTGCCCTTTTTCAACTTGTATTATTGATGTTTAAAATTGATGTTGTTGAAATAAACTTATTATTATACAAGATAAATGTGGTGAAGGCTCTTCTGAACGCGTTTGATTTAAACTGTCAAACACATATCTATTTTGATTATGCATAATTATTCTGAAATAATATTTGAACAGCATTGATTTTGCGTATGTTATGATTGAAAACACTTGGGGTGACATTATGGGATAACATTTGTGTTTTATCATATATCAATGTCGACATAAACTCTAAATAAACTTCTTAGCATTTCAAAAACCCCTTTTTGATTGGTTCAACCCCCGTTGATTGGATCAACCCTCGATTGTTGGACCACCCTATTGATTGGACCAATCCCCCCCCCAGTTGATTAGACAAATTATCCCCACACCATTGATTGGATCAACCCCCGTTGATTGGATCATCTCCCGTTGATTGGATCAACTCCAGTGTTGATTGAATATTCTTCCGTTGATTGGATCAACTTCAGTGTGGATTGGATCATCTCCCGTTCATTGGGTCAACCCCAATGTAGATTGGGGATCTTCCTATGCCTAAAGTGCCGTTGTCTTTTTACACATAACTATTTCTCTCCAGTGTGCACTGTTAAATGTTGTTAACGCTCTCAAACTGGGAAATACGTGTTTACTGACGATTCGTTATGCTACGTGCACCGAACAATATACGGTGCTGCCTGTGACACTGATTGCCGACGACGTAGACGTTACGTTCGTCTGTTACAACCAGTAATGTAATAATCGACCAGTAATGTAATAAATCGACCGGTAATGTAATAATCGACCGGTAATGTAATAATCGACCAGTAATGTAATAATCGACCGGTAATGTAATAATCGACCGGTAATGTAATAATCGACCAGTAATGTAATAATCGACCGGTAATGTAATAATCGACCAGTAATGTAATAAATCGACCGGTAATGTAATAATCGACCGGTAATGTAATAATCGACCAGTAATGTAATAAATCGACCGGTAATGTAATAATCGACCGGTAATGTAATAATCGACCAGTAATGTAATAATCGACCGGTAATGTAATAATCGACCAGTAATGTAATAAATCGACCGGTAATGTAATAATCGACCGGTAATGTAATAATCGACCAGTAATGTAATAAATCGACCGGTAATGTAATAATCGACCGGTAATGTAATAATCGATCGGTAATGTAATAAATCGACCAGTAATATAATAAAAATGATGATGATAATCATAATGATCGTGATGCTGATGATGTTAATAATGATGTAGAAGATGATTATGAGGGTGATAAACGATTATGATGATGATGATTATTAAGGGGTCATCTTAGTGACGATGATAATGATGATGATGATTATGACGATGATGATGATAAAGATTATGATGATGATGATGATAATGATGATAATGATGGTGATGATGAGGGTGATAAATTGTTATGATGTTGATGAGGAAGAAGATGAAGACAACTAAGCGGTCTTAGTGATGATGATGATTATGACGATGATGATAATAAAGATTATGATGATAACGATGGTGATGATGAGGGTGATAAATGGTTATGATGATGATGAGGAAGAAGGTGAAGACAATTAAGCGTGATGATGATGATGATGACGAAGATGATGACAATTAGGGTGATCATTATTACGATTATGAGGACGAAGACAATGACACCTTCAGCCTCATCATACTGCTCCTCCTCTTCATCGTCATCCTCATCTTCACCCTTATAATGGCACTCGACGTTCACAAACGTATGATTAAAATAGGCAACTCAGAAAAAGTGAGCCGCATTTTTTCTGGGAGGACATATGGAATGCCGTTCATATAACCTCCCAGGTAGCGCTAAGATAAACCCTTAATTATCTTCATCTTTCTCCTCCTCCTCCTGGTTGGTACAACCAGTAATGTAATAATCGACCAGTAATGTAATAATCGACCGGTAATGTAATAAAAATTATGATGATAATTATTATGATGATGATGATGACGGTAATAATGATGATGTAGAAGGTGATGATGAGGGTGATAAACGATTATGATGATGATGACAATTAAGGGGCGATCTTTGTGACGATGATAATGATGATTATGACGATGATGATAATGATTATGATGATGAGAGGAAGAAGATTAAACAATTAGTGATGATGATGACGAAGATGATAACAATGAGGGTGATCATTATTACGATTATGAGGACGAAGATAATGACACCCTCAGCCTCATCATCCTACGCTTCCTCCTCAATGTCATCATCATCCTCGTGTTCACTTTTATAATGGCTAGCCATGCTGACACCCACTCGACGTTGACAGAGGAAGAAGGGGGTCATTAAAAAAGGGTCACCTCAACACATGAAAGAGGTAATCTACACTCAATTAAGGGATCATCTCAAACAATTATTTAAGGGATCATCATTTGATCAAATTAAGGGGTCATATCAAACAAGGTAGGGGAAATCTCAAAATACAATGTGATGTTATATTAGAAACTTAAGTTTAACCGCAAAAATAATAAAATAAGGGACCAGCTGAAACAATTAAGGGGTTATCTAAAAAAAATAAGTTAAGAGTAATTTCAGTCAACTAAAATGTTCATCTAAGCTAGGGCACCCACTTAATGTTTCTAGATGATCCCTTAATTTGTTGAGACGATCATCTTGTTAACTTGTTAATTATTTTTACATATTTTGTGACGATCAGTTAACTTTTTTTGAGAAGACCCATTCATTTTATGAGATGTCCCCTTAATTTATTTAACTTTTTCGAGACGACCACTTGACTTGATGACCCCATAATGTTTTGAGATGATCAGCTAGTTCATTATTAAATGACCCTTAATAAGACCATTTAAAATTATCCTATAACTTGTTTTTGATAAAATCCCTTAATTTTTTTATATTTAAAAATACTTTGGGTGCCCTTTAATCGTTTAGATAAACATTTTATTTGACTAAAATTACCCTTAACTTAATTTTTATAGGTAATCCGTTAATTGTTTCAGCCGGTCCCTTATTTTATTATTTTTGCGGTTAAGATTAAGTTTCTAATATAATATCACATTGTATTTTGAGATTTACCCTAACTTGTTTGATATGACCCCTTAATTTGATCAAATGATGATAAGTTATTAAGCATTTTAATGATCCCTTAAATAATTGTTTGAGATGATCCCTTAATTGAGTGTAGATTACCTCTTTCACGTGTTGAAGTGACCCTTTTTAATGACCCCCACTTCTTCCTTACCACTCTGTCTAACTCGGTCCTATTGTTTGCCAACATGTAGTTACTGCCGTGCGTTACCTGGGAGGTTATATGAACGACATTCCATATGTCCTCCCAGAAAACATGCGGCTCACTCGTTCTGAGATTCCTACGTTTATGAACGTCGAGTGGGTGTCAGCATGGCTAGCCGTTATAAGGGTGAACATGAGGATGATGATGACAATGAGGAGGAGGAGCAGGATGATGAGGCCGAGGATGTCGTTGTCTTCATCCTCATTATCGTAATAATGATCACCCTCATTGTCATCATCTTCGTCATCATCATCATCATCATCACTAAGACCGCTTAATTGTTTGCATCTTCTTCCTCATCATCATCATAACCATTTATCACCCTCATCATCACCATCGTTATCATCATCATCATTACCATCATCGTCATCATCTTTATCATCATCATCATCTTTTTCATCATCATCATCATCGTCATAATCATCATCATCACCACTAAGACCGCTTAATTGTCTTTAATGTCTTCCTCATCATCATAACCATTTATCACCCTCATCATTACCATCGTTATCATCATTATCATCATCATCATCGTCATAATCATCATCAACATTACCATCGTCACTAAGATGACCCCTTAAATGTCATCATCATCATAATCGTTTATCACCCTCATCATCACCTTCTACAGCATCATTATTAACATCATCATCATCATCACCATCATAATGATTATCATCATCATTTTTATTACATTACTGGTCGATTTATTACATTACCGGTCGAATTATTACATTACCGGTCCATTATTACATTACCGATCGATTTATTACATTATTGGTCGATTATTACATTACTGGTTGTAACACTCGTCTCCCACTAACACGAACCCCAACACTGAACTGAACCGCTCCTATGAGAATTTTCATTGTCTCTCTCCGCCTGTATCTCTCTGTGTCTTTGTGCGTGCGTGCGTGCGTGCGTGCGTGCGTGCGTGCGTGCGTGCGTGCGTGCGTGCGTGCTCTCCTTCTCCCTCTCAAAGGTGTGCACATATCAGCTTCGTATTTTCCCTCAGCGCCACAAACATTAGGTGCACGTTTCATTCATACCAAGCCTTCTTTGTCCAACCGGATTCATGAAGCGTGTTTTCTTCGTGCTTGGGCAAGTTAGTTGATATCACCGGATGAAGTGCTAATTGTCGCTAATGGCAACTGGACCGTCAGTGTTGACCACGCAGGTAGTTGTTGAGAGGCGTTTACTTGCAACGACAGTCTGACGTCAAGCGTAGGCGTGGGGTGTGGCAGGGGGTGTGAGGCGGGAAGTTGGTCCTAAACATTGGTGAGAGGTGGGGGTGGGTGGCCTGAAAATAGGTGGGATTTGGCATTGGTGGGAGGTGGGATGTGGACTATCAAACAGGAGATATGATGTGTATATATGTCTCTCTCCCACTCGCCCTCCCTCTCCTCCACACAAAAACGCACGCACGCACGCACGCACGCACGCACGCACGCACGCACGCACGCACACACACACACATATATTGCCCCCTTTCCCCTAAAACCGGGGTCATGCTGACAAATGTCCAATGGGGATTGTAAATGGTGTTAACTAGGTTTAATAGCAAGTAACGCCATCTGACTAATGATTCATTGCATTATTTATGGTTTCCACCCTGTATGGTGTTATTACTGTCACGGGACGACACACGCCAGGAGGGGTTATCTCTGTTACTGGCAGGATCCCGAAAGAATGACACACGCCAGGAGGGGTTCCCTCTGTTACTGGCAGGATCCCGAAAGAATGACACACGCCAGGAGGGGTTACCTCTGTTACTGGCAGGATCCCGAAAGAATGACACACGCCAGGAGGGGTTCCCTCTGTTACTAGCAGGATCCCGAAAGAATGACACACGCCAGGAGGGGTTCCCTCTGTTACTGGCAGGATCCCGAAAGAATGACGCACGCCAGGAGGGGTTACCTCTGTTACTGGCAGGATCCCGAAAGAATGACACACGCTAGGAGGGGTTCCCTCTGTTACTAGCAGGATCCCGAAAGAATGACACACGCCAGGAGGGGTTCCCTCTGTTACTGGCAGGATCCCGAAAGAATGACACACGCCAGGAGGGGTTCCCTCTGTTACTGGCAGGATCCCGAAATAATGACACACGCCAGGAGGGGTTCCCTCTGTTACTGGCAGGATCCCGAAAGAATGACACACGCCAGGAGGGGTTCCATCTGTTACTGGCAGGATCCCGAAAGAATGACACACGCCAGGAGGGGTTCCCTCTGTTACTGGCAGGATCCCGAAAGAATGACACACGCCAGGAGGGGTTCCCTCTGTTACTGGCAGGATCCCGAAAGAATGACACACGCCAGGAGGGGTTCCCTCTGTTACTGGCAGGATCCCGAAAGAATGACGCACGCCAGGAGGGGTTCCCTCTGTTACTGGCAGGATCCCGAAAGAATGACGCACGCCAGGAGGGGTTACCTCTGTTACTGGCAGGATCCCGAAAGAATGACGCACGCCAGGAGGGGTTCCATCTGTTACTGGCAGGATCCCGAAAGAATGACGCACGCCAGGAGGAGTTCCCTCTGTTACTGGCAAGATCCCGAAAGAATGACGCACGCCAGGAGGGGTTCCCTCTGTTACTGGCAGGATCCCGAAAGAATGACGCACGCCAGGAGGAGTTCCCTCTGTTACTGGCAAGATCCCGAAAGAATGACGCACGCCAGGAGGGGTTCCCTCTGTTACTGGCAGGATCCCGAAAGAATGACGCACGCCAGGAGGGGTTACCTCTGTTACTGGCAGGATTCCGAAAGAATGACGCACGCCAGGAGGGGTTACCTCTGTTACTGGCAGGATCCCGAAAGAATGACGCACGCCAGGAGGAGTTCCCTCTGTTACTGGCAAGATCCCGAAAGAATGACGCACGCCAGGAGGGGTTCCCTCTGTTACTGGCAGGATCCCGAAAGAATGACGCACGCCAGGAGGGGTTACCTCTGTTACTGGCAGGATTCCGAAAGAATGACGCACGCCAGGAGGGGTTACCTCTGTTACTGGCAGGATCCCGAAAGAATGACGCACGCCAGGAGGAGTTCCCTCTGTTACTGGCAAGATCCCGAAAGAATGACGCACGCCAGGAGGGGTTCCCTCTGTTACTGGCAGGATCCCGAAAGAATGACGCACGCCAGGAGGGGTTACCTCTGTTACTGGCAGGATTCCGAAAGAATGACGCACGCCAGGAGGGGTTACCTCTGTTACTGGCAGGATCCCGAAAGAATGACGCACGCCAGGAGGGGTTACCTCTGTTACTGGCAGGATCCCGAAAGAATGACGCACGCCAGGAGGGGTTCCCTCTGTTACTGGCAGGATCCCGAAATAATGACGAACGCCAGGAGGGGTTCCCTCTGTTACTGGCAGGATCCCGAAAGAATGACACACGCCAGGAGGGGTTCCCTCTGTTACTGGCAGGATCCCGAAAGAATGACACACGCCAGAAGGGGTTCCCTCTGTTACCGGCAGGATCCCGAAAGAATGACACACGCCAGGAGGGGTTACCTCTGTTACCGGCAGGATCCCGAAAGAATGACACACGCCAGGAGGGGTTCCCTCTGTTACCGGCAGGATCCCGAAAGAATGACACACGCCAAGATGGGTTCCCTCTGTTACTGGCAGGATCCCGAAAGAATGACACATCGATGGCGGCGATGCTTCTTGCTGAACAGTTTATTCTGCCTTACCGAAGACACACAGGCAGAGCACTGCACATCAATAACACAAGGCGTGTTGTCGGTGACGGCGATATGGTGTTTTCACTACTTGATATAATAATCAGGATATAACCTTGTTTTGCTCTCTCGCAAACATTCTCAAAAATCATTCAAAATCTCCCGCATTCACCCATCCCTCTTAATCGTGATGTGAAGTATTTCTACACCTGATTAAACCGCGTACAGGCAGTAATTAACAGCAATCAGCACTAACTCTGAGGGTGCTACACAAGTCCTACTGAGTTACTGAAACTCCATACATACTATAACAATTTAGAAAGAAGAGAGTTTAGATACCAGTGAAGACAGGATTATATTCTCAGCGCCGGTAAATTTTAGGTAAGTCGCCCGTTCTAAGCCAACCACAGCGACGCCTAGCAGCCAATTCAACAATTGAAACAGTGGTCGCTGGTTGGTCAAAAGGTTGCACCACCAGAGAACTATACAGATCATTAATGATTATTGAATGTAGGGCACAGTAATTTTAGATATGTGTAATTAAAAAAAATCATATCATCTGACATGACTGCATTTGAGCAGACACATTGGCAAGTTTGCTGGAAGAACATGTTATCAGTGTAACCGTGGATGTTTAGATGATTTCAATAGGCGGAAGAATTTTTGGCCATTTTTTCGCCACAAGGCACGTGTGCGTAGTAATTTCTGCAGAAATTGGTAAACATTGACGGCTATGGCACGTTCAGCCATTTAAAAAAAGTTAGAAATATGTGATTTTGACAAAACTCGACCAGCATATCAATGAGATGATGACAACGGCAGGAAAGAAGTTTCGGAATTTTTGAAGGTCCCGTTTTCTTATAATCGTGCAAAACGTTAACATGGTCGCCTATGGGAAACGTAACAGTAGGCTGAACCCTGATCTGCGTGTGCGTTCGAATAAAGGCGCCATCTGGTGATCGTAAGTTGTAAGATCTAGAAACGCCGACAGAGGGCGAAAATGCGTTTATCGCAAGTTTCGCGCGACGAAGCCGATAATGCTGTGGTGAAACCTTGTTTATGCACTTGAGTATTTAAAGTATTTCAGTTTTAAAAGAAATATTTACTTAACATAGGTAACTACCTGACGTTGAATTAACTGGAATTGCATACGTGTGTTGTTTTTTCTTGCTAGACATCACTGTGTCTGTTTTGTGCTTATTATCGCTCAATCGAGTTGTGGCAGGCTTACCTGTATCCGCGCGGGTACCCATCTGCGCGGGCCACGGTTGGTGTGTTTCTGACGAGATGGTAAATATCGCTGTTGATACCGTGGTATTTGCCGTCTCGTCAGAAATACCATTCTGACATCTAAAGCGTCAGAAAACCTCAAGCTCAGAAATACCTTTCTGATTTCAGAAACTAAAAAGATGTGTAGACTAATCTAAAATCATTACATAATGCATTATTATCCAGTCACCATTCATATGCAAGTACAACGTTTACTCTGTGTATTATATAATATTGTGTTCGAATTTGCTTGATTTGTTAATCAGTGCCACACTAAGCAAAGTCAATCACCATACAGTTTTTTTATCTGGCTGTTGCTGTTGTATAGTCGAAGAGCATGCTCGGCAGAAACGTACGCTTTTTCATGAACAAAAACGCCATAAACAGCAATAAACACGTATTTCATGTATGCCTTCTTATATGTATATCAAAGTAAAGTTACATGACAATAACCATGTAAAAGTGTGAAATTATTACCTTTTCGTTAGAATGCATCTGCTTGCCAAAATTTTTATATAACCGGATGTTGTATGAGCGAGATTTGCTGCCCACAGAGTTACATCATTAATCATCCACCTATAAACTACTAACGGGTGTTTTATTTATGTCTATGCTGCTGGCCCACTCTGGCCTCATTCTACACGAAACCGTGTTTGACCATGTGACACAAAGGCAACATGATGTGCACAATATGACGGCTATTTATGAAATCTTTTCTATGTGACCGATAAATGTACTCATAAATAATTATTTGAAGCACATTTCTTCTGTTTCTTGAAGCCCAAGTGTCGGTTGTATGTCACGGAATACACATGTGAAATGGTTAATGCGTATCGGTTTTAAAACTTAAGTTATTAGTTCCGTAGCCATTTGGCTATGGAAAGCCCAAATCCATGCCTAGAATAATCACGGCTAAGATCTCCACCCCAAAGCTCAAGAATGGGGCAGACGACTCTGCCTAGTGTCACACATAATTGTGGCACTGTGGTTTTACTTTTAAAACAACAGGACAGGGGAAAGCATGCAGGAAACTGACTGGGATGTAAGTGCCAGCAGTAACATTGGAGAGGACATCAGTGAACACTCGTCAGTGACAATTGGGAAGGCAATAAAAGGATAGCCAAGGATTTCTTTGTGGAACTCTTGGAGTTAAGATTAAGCTTTACAAATGTAGTTGCAAGCTGGCTTGGCCAGGATAACAAGATTTAACAAGATTGCCATCCAAAACAACAAGTTCTTGATGGCAAGTGGACAAGGAAGCCATTGGCTTATTGGGAGTCCAGCAATTTTATCATATATGTATAGCCCGCCCTTATCAGATATCTGTCATTTCTATTTTTAAACATGTTCACACTACTAGCATTAACAATCATTTGGCAGTTTGTTCCATTCATTTATCACCCTCTGTGAGAAAGAGTACTTTCTCATGTCCAACCTACACTGTTCCTTAACTAATGCTGCTTTGTGTCCTCTGGTTCTACTGCCTTCTTTAAGTTTGTAGAACATATTCCTGTCAACATCCTCATAACCGTTCATTATTTTAAACACATCTGTTTGGTCTCCTCTTAGTCTCCTGGTCTCTAGTGTGGTCAAACCACATTGTAATAAACGACTTTTGTAACTAAGGTCTCTCAATTCTAGAATAATTTATGTTGCTCTTGTATACAATATTCCAAATGTGGTCTAACTATTGCTTTGTACAGGGGTACAATTAGCTGTTTCTCCTTATACGTGATAGTTCTCCTAATTAGCCCTAGAATTTGATTTCCTTTCGAAGCAGCAATCACACATTGCTCTGAAACTTTCATGTCAGCACTAAATGTTACTCCTAAGTCCGTTTCCGTTTCTCAGTAATGCCCTCAATCTCAAGTCCAGCATTCTGTTGCTGTCTTGTTCTACAGCAAGTTATTCCAATCTATATTTGCTAGATATGTTCTCATATCTTTATATTTGCCTTTGTTGAAGTTCCTCCTTCATTGTTACGTAATATGTAGTCCCTGTTTTTACTTTTATATTAAAATGGATCTGGTTATGGTCACTTGAACCCAAAGGTTCCTGTACTTTAACATTGTCAACTAATTTATTTTGAGAAGACAAAATTAAATCTAACATTCCCACCTCTGGTTGGTTCCAAGACACGTTGAGTAAGGAAACAGTCCTGTGTTAGAAGTAGAAACTGGTGGTCGTCACCCTCAGCATTCCAGTGATTTCCATGGCCATGATTAAAATCACCCATTATAACACATTCCCCTTGCTCACCTCCCTTATCGCCTTTTGTAATTTTACATCTTCCTCTTGTCCTATGTTAGGACCACGATAAACTACTCATATTGTTAATGTTGAGTTCCTGGTAACTGTGTTACACCAGATTACTTCCTCACAATCTGCTTCACTTTTCAGTGTTATTTAATATGCTTGGATAGATTCTATAATATATAAAATTACTCCACCTCCCCTTCTTTCTCGTCTATGCTTCCTAAATATTATAGTAGTTAAAAGCTCCATTGTTGCAATTTCATTCAGGCTCAACATCAAAGAAGAAACCAACCCTGGCTATAGCTACACTGGCTGTAATCTGAAGTTCTGACTAATGTAGGAGCAATTCATGTTTTAGCTGTTCATAAAATATGATTTATTTGTAGCAAATCAGTAGCATTATATTGAATGAAATTACTATTTGCTTGTGTTGTAAAATTATTCCAATTGGATTGGCAGCCTCTGTCACCGGGAGATTGTGTGAGCGATGGAGGAAGATGAAGGGGTGGGTTATGTGCGGCGGACCAAGGCAATCCACTATGGCAGTCTGGAGGAGCAGGAGAGACTGCGCTCCACGATTGGTCGCTCGTCTGCTGGTGCGGACATCCAGGCCGGCATTGCTGCTGGAAACATCAACATTACTGATGGTTTGTAACTCACCAGCTTCTCAGTGATAATCTTATGTAGCTGTCTTGACACACCAAGGTTGCCAAGTTATTCATTATTGGTTGATCTTATAAATTTTTTATCAAAAACTTATTTCATTGAATAAACATTACTAGTATTTGTAATGTATATTGAATACTGTACAAGTCTTCATGTTGGTACAACTGTGTAACTACCTTGGCCCTTGGCACCACCACAACCCCCTGGCTTTTCTTTCCAATGCTTTTAAATCAACAATTATTAAACAGACCATTGACAGGCATTCAACACTGTCGCTGGTTCTTCCTCTCATTAGTTATTTAATTTATGTACAATCTCAGTGTGTCTCAAGAGTATTCATGTACAATCTCATTGTGTCTCAAGGGTATTTATGTACAATCTCATTGTGTCTCAAGGGTATTTATGTACAATCTCATTGTGTCAAGGGTATTTATATACAATCTCATTGTGTCTCAAGAGTATTTATGTACAATCTCATTGTGTCTCAAGAGTATTTATGTACAATCTCATTGTATCTCAAGAGTATTTATGTACAATCTCATTGTGTCTCAAGAGTATTTATGTACAATCTCATTGTGTCTCAAGAGTATTTATGTACAATCTCATTGTGTCTCAAGAGTATTTATGTACAATCTCATTGTGTCTCAAGAGTATTTATGTAACTCTTGTTATCATTTCCTCTCTCTCCCTTATTTTCTTTTCTATTGTATTTTTGTGTTCTTTGCTCATACATTTAGGAATATGCGTCTTTGTTGACTTAAACAAAATGTTTCAAAACATTTCCATAGATCTGGTAGCAAAGCTGCGTCCAAGACAGTCACTCACAGAATATCTAATACCAAAATAATATGGCAAATTTAAGATCATAGTGGAAGCTTGCCAGTCTTGGCTGAGGTTCAACATGGATTATGTAATACTTCTGTAAGCTTTTTCAAGAATATGGGCCTAGTTTCCCACTTTTTCTGTCTATTTTACACTGTAGAATGTATAATTTGTTTTCTTCCCGTAGTTGACCTAGCTCAGAAACTGTTGACATGGTCAGTTGTTTGTGTGGACAGGTGATGTCATCGACATAGATGAGGATGGCAGTGAAAGTCGACAGGAACTGCTGGAAGAATTTGAGCGTCGTAAGCGGGTGAGTCTGTCCTAAAAGAAAGTGATCACAGAATAATGCCATTCCCCAAACATGTTCAACAGAAACCCTAAAATTGTGTTTAACAAGATTTAACAAGATTGCCATCCAAGGCAAAGCCCAGATGGCAAGTGGACAAGGAAGCCATTGGCTTATCAAGAGTCCAACAGTGTTCATCTACGTGTAACCCGCCCTCCTGCGATATGTGTCAACCTTGTTGCTAGCAGTTACACAATCCATACACAATTTATTCCATTCATTTATAGTCCTCTGTGAGAATGAGTACTTCCTGATGTCCGATCTACACTGATCCTTTACTAATTTTACTTCATGTCCTCTAGTTCTACTATCTTTCTTTAGCAAGAAAAACATATATCAATATTTTCATACCCATTCAATATGTTAACCTCCTTGTCTCAAGAGTTGTTAAACCACATTCTTTCAGGCGTTCTTTATAACGAAGGCCTCTCAGTTATGGAATACTTTTAGTTGCTCTCCTCTGTATGCGTTCAAGCGTATCTATATCCTTCTTATGATATTGGCTCCAAGTATACATTATTCTAAATGAGGTCTAAATGAGGTCTTACTATTGCTTTATACATTAGCTTTTTTCGTTGTATTTTATGTTTCTCCTAATCAACCCAATAATTTGATTACCCTTTGAAGCTACAATACCACACTGTTCTGAAACTTTCATATCAGCACTTATTGTTATTCCTAAGTCCTTTTCTTTTGCAGTAGTACCTAGAACAGTATCTCCCATATTATAGTTTATATCCAAGTTTCCATGTCCTGTATGTAGGCATTTACATTTCCCAAAATCTGCAGTTTTTCAGACCATTTAACTAATTTGTCTAAATTGTTTTGTAAATGTTGTTTATCACCATCAGTGATAGCCATTCTAAACACTTTTGTGTCACCTGCAAATGTCAGTACGTTGCTAGTTATATTGTCATCCAAGTCATTGATATATATTAAGAATAATAAAGGTCCTAATACTGATCCTTGTGGTACCCCACACAAAATTTATTTCCAGTTTGAAACCTCTCCATCTACTACAACACGCTGTCTTCTGTCAGTCAGCCATTGTTCTATCCAGTCAATTATGCCATCCCGATACCATGGGCTTTTAATTTAAGTAGTAATCTTTGATGTGGCACTTACATCGATCCCTCATCTTTCAACTTAGTGATTTCTTCAAAAAAAACATAACATTTGTTAAGCATGACCTCGCTTTTAGGGATCCATGTTGAGATGAATTTAATAATTTATGCCTAACAAGGAAGTCCACCATATGGTCTTTAATTAACCTTACTAATAATTTACAAATCACTGATGTTTAACTCACTGGTCTGTAATTCTCTTATGTATTTCTCAAACCCTTTTTAAATAATGGTATGATGTTTGCTTCTTTCCATTCAAAAGGAACAACGCCCTCTTTTAATGACAAGTTGAGCAATCTTTCAAGTGGTATACTGATTTGTTCTACTGTTTCCATAAGTAATTTTGGAGGAATTCCATCCATGTTATCATAAATGGTTTAGTTAAGCTGTTATAGTATGGCATTAGTAAACTATAGCAGTCATTTAATGTGGCCATTATGAGGTGACTGAAGAAGGAGATAGATAAAGGGGTATATGGGTTGTGACCAAGATACCTTGTTACACTCGGCTGCAATCTTAACTTGTTATATCACAATGCCTTTAGATGTTCAGTGTGATTCTGTGACAAATAATTAATTGTTTTATTTAGTGTTAATGTCAAATGATGTTTTATCTGATGAAAAGTTTGTCTTCCCAGGCCAGGCAGATACAGGTGTCGACTGACGATGCTGAGGTAAAGGCTCAACTACGCGACTTTGGTGAACCAATATGTAAGTGAGCTCTGATAAACTACACATATTCAGCATGACATAATTATGTGGCAGTGATGTCTGGGTGTTTTATTGCTTTCAGATTTGTAAGTTTGGTACAAGGTGGCAGAGCCTGTGCTGAAGTGAAGTCTCCGACAGAATGCCAGATGTTGAATGATGCCATGGTAGCACATATTTGTGTGGTGTGCATTAGAGTAGTGGTTAGAGCAGTGGTTAGAGTAGTGGTTAGAGTAGTGGTTAGAGTAGTGGTTAGAGTAGTGGTTAGAGTAGTGGTTAGAGTAGTGGTTAGAGTAGTGGTTAGAGTAGTGGTTAGAGTAGTGGTTAGAGTAGTGGTTAGAGTAGTGGTTAGAGCAGTGGTTAGAGCAGTGGTTAGAGCAGTGGTTAGAGTAGTGGTTAGAGCAGTGGTTAGAGCAGTGGTTAGAGTAGTGGTTAGAGCAGTGGTTAGAGTAGTGGTTAGAGTAGTGGTTAGAGTAGTGGTTAGAGTAGTGGTTAGAGCAGTGGTTAGAGCAGTGGTTAGAGCAGTGGTTAGAGCAGTGGTTAGAGCAGTGGTTAGAGCAGTGGTTAGAGTAGTGGTTAGAGCAGTGGTTAGAGCAGTGGTTAGAGCAGTGGTTAGAGTAGTGGTTAGAGCAGTGGTTAGAGTAGTGGTTAGAGTAGTGGTTAGAGTAGTGGTTAGAGCAGTGGTTAGAGCAGTGGTTAGAGCAGTGGTTAGAGTAGTGGTTAGAGCAGTGGTTAGAGCAGTGGTTAGAGCAGTGGTTAGAGCAGTGGTTAGAGCAGTGGTTAGAGTAGTGGTTAGAGCAGTGGTTAGAGCAGTGGTTAGAGCAGTGGTTAGAGCAGTGGTTAGAGCAGTGGTTAGAGCGCTCCACTCTCAACAGAGAGAACCTGGGTTCGAATCCTCTTGCTGCATGTTTCAAAACTTTGGTGGCAATTTCATTCACTCCACATTGCTACAGTTCACTCAGCTGTATAAATGAGTACCTGGCTACAGACAGTTCACTCAGCTGTATAAATGAGTACCTGGCTACAGACAGTTCACTCAGCTGTATAAATGAGTACCTGGCTACAGACAGTTCACTCAGCTGTATAAATGAGTACCTGGCTACATACAGTTCACTCAGCCGTATAAATGAGTACCTGGCTACAGACAGTTCACTCAGCTGTATAAATGAGTACCTGGCTACAGACAGTTCACTCAGCTGTATAAATGAGTACCTGGCTACATACAGTTCACTCAGCCGTATAAATGAGTACCTGGCTACAGACAGTTCACTCAGCTGTATAAATGAGTACCTGGCTACAGACAGTTCACTCAGCTGTATAAATGAGTACCTGGCTACAGGCAGTTCACTCAGCTGTATAAATGAGTACCTGGCTACAGGCAGTTCACTCAGCTGTATAAATGAGTACCTGGCTACAGACAGTTCACTCAGCTGTATAAATGAGTACCTGGCTACAGACATTTCACTCAGCTGTATAAATGAGTACCTGGCTACATACAGTTCACTTAGCTGTATAAATGAGTACCTGGCTACAGGCAGTTCACTCAGCTGTATAAATGAGTACCTGGCTACAGGCAGTTCACTCAGCTGTATAAATGAGTACCTGGCTACAGACAGTTCACTCAGCTGTATAAATGAGTACCTGGCTACATACAGTTCACTCGGCTGTATAAATGAGTACCTGGCTACAGACAGTTCACTCAGCTGTATAAATGAGTACCTGGCTACAGGCAGTTCACTCAGCTGTATAAATGAGTACCTGGCTACAGGCAGTTCACTCAGCTGCATAAATGAGTACCTGGCTACACACAGAAGTGGATATGTGAATGAATAGTCTTTGTGGAGTAATTGCATCATGGCTGCAGCATAGTGAAGTGTAAAGCGCTTTGAACAGTCCCAGTTACTGGTTAACACGTTAATTAAGAACTTATCTTTATATTTATATATTTTCTCTAATCATGAGTATATTTCTTGTTGTGTGCCTATATCATTACCCCATACTAGTGCCTATATCATTACCCCATACTAGTGCCTATATCATTACCCCATACTAGTGCCTATATCATTACCCCATACTAGTGCCTATGTTAACAGACAGTTTTTTTAACTTGATAACTGACCACTAAAGTGGACAGACAGACACATTTTTTTCAAGAATATGAACCCTCATTAGACAGTGCATTGTTACCCCACCCTGTCTGTTGCAGGTTTGTTTGGCGAGGGGCCTGTAGACCGCAGGGAGCGACTGAGACAACTAATGGCTGTCCTAGGGGAAGACACTCTCAAAAAGAAGAAGACAGAGGAAGCTGAGCAGAAGAAACTGGAGGAGGTGGGTCATATAGGTCATATAGGTCATATAAGTTATATCGGTCATATATGTCATATAGGTCATATAGGTCATATAGGTCATATAGGTCATATAAGTTATATCGGTCATATATGTCATATAGGTCATATAGGTCATATAGGTCATATAGGTCATATAGGTTATATCATACTGAATGTTTGCTGGTCTGAAGCTTGCTGTACAAATGGGGACTATAAGTAAGCGTGGCATGCAAATGCAGGACAGGGCAGAACACGTCATCAATGCCTGTCCACTCTACGGTGCTCCAAACAGTGAAAGTGGCATTGAAGAGCTGGATATGACAACCCGCAAATGGATGCTCGACAAAAGGTTGCAAAATTAGCCTGTTAACAAAGGCGACCTGAAGGTGCTGAATGTTTACTCAAGATGAACAATTTGCAATTAGTTGGACTGAGTTAACAATAATAATATATAAAATTGGGTTAAACAGTTCATAATCGATAAGCATTTCCAGTTGTAAACAGTTGGATTGGTATGCTGGGTAGCTATGGAGGATAAGCAAGTTTAAACATTGAGTTTTTAGTTTACAGCAAAATGTTATATTTCCTACAGACTTAACACTAACAGGGAGCGAATTACACAGAGTCGGTGCACCAACTGAAAAAGCTCAAGTTCCGACATTTGTCTTAACACTGGGAACAAAAAGTAGATTAGAATTAGATGATCGAAGCTGTCTGGGCTGTCTTGCAGGAGTGAGTAGTGAATGTAAATATGCTGGTTGCTTGGATGAAAGTGCTTGATAGGTAATTATACAAATTATTATTAAAAATAACGTGATATCGGACAGGGAGCCAATGTAATGATTTCAGAAGTGGTGCTGAGTGAAAGAAACGAGGAGACCGGGTAACTACCCTTGCCAAACAACTTTGCAAACGTTGAAGTTTCAAGATGTCCGTAAGAGCAATATTATGATAAAGAGAATTGCAGTAGTCAAGTCTACTGCTAACAAGAGCAGTTGCAATAGTTTTGGCGACAGCAAAAGACATATACCGACGAATACGACGAAGGTCACAAATGTTATAAAAGTAGCAATAACAAGTTTTTTAAATATGTTGTCTAAGATTTAAATTATTATTAAAGGTGACTCCTAAATTCCGTGCTGAGATGGGCGGCATGAAATTCTGGCTTAGCATAGGTGTCGGGGGGAAAAAACAGTCAAGTTTACCACACTGCTTTTATATACCAATAATAAGAAACCCTTATTATAGTTGGTTTATATGCATTTAACTTTACTTTGCTGTCAGTCATCCGGTGGAATATATCATGGAGACAATCCCTGAGTTAGTTTAAGGAACAATTTGTATCTGGAGTAGCCTAGGAAAGGTAAATCTGTGTATCATTTGCATATAGCTGGTGATCCAAGTTGTGAGTTTGAATAACTGAGCTGAGTAAAGAGTAGAAAGTAAGGGTCCAAGAACAGAACCCCGGGGAACAGCACGTAAAGGGGGTAGTGCCGTTGAACAACTGAGCTGAGTGGAGTAGTGTAAAGAGTAAAAAGTAAAGGCCCAAGAACAGAACCCTGAGGAACACCACATGAAGTGGGTAGTGCTGCTGAAAAGTAATTAATTATTTATCTTCCCTCTTTGGTATCTATCAGTTAAATATGATGAAAACCAGCTCAGGACTGTGCCAGATATGCCGTACCACATTGACAAGCATTTAATTAGTATGTTATGGTCAATACAGGGGTGAGATTTAGCAAGTCAAAGTGAAGTAGCCCAACAGCTTCTTAGGTAGCCCACTTGCTAATCAATACTTTGATGATAGAAAGTAAATACTTTGAAGATAAAATGTATGAACGACATCAACAACAAATAAAAACATCAAAAACAAACAGTTTTTAAACATTTATTTTCAAGGCAGGATCAATACAATGTAATACATAATGCTGAATAAAATACAGTATACAACATGTGACAGATTGTTTTGTTTTCATAACATGGTACACCAGCAGTCTACGCAAAAAGTCTCCAAGCATCTGAGATGTTTATTAACATTCCATTTATTTTTGCTGCGTCTAAAATATTGCAGCTCTGTAAATATTTTGAGTCGCCAGACGGGCCACTGTAGTAAAAAATTGAAGTCGCCCGAAGCTATTTTTGGCCGCCGTTGGCGACCGTGCGACCACTAAATCTCACCCCTGTAATAGTATCAAAAGCAGCACATAAATCAAGCAAGGTAAGCCCTGTTTCTTTACCTTTGTCCATATTTAGAGTGACATCATTGTGTACTTTTAAAAGACCAGTCTCTGTAGAATGAAACTGTTTGTAAGCTGATTGTAGTACATTAGACATACAATTTTACTCAATGTAACTTTGAAATAAAGCTTAGATTAAAAATAGGTCTATAACTGTTTAGGTTTTCTTTAGGCAAAGTTGACTTCTTAAGAAGTGGGTTGACTTGTGCTTGCTTGAAATTGTCAGGAAACAAGCCAGAGCACGGTGATGCATTTATAGTATTTGTTATTGCGTAATGTAATCAAGACATGCTTTCAGGAATGTAGTCGGTAATGGACCAAGATTACAGGACTTATTTGGAGAAGACATGATTATTTTCCTTACGTCATCAACTGTGGCTGATGTAAAAGAAGCAAGTAGAGATTTTACTTGCAGAGAGTCCACTTGTACAGGCTTTAAAGTATGATCTGAAAAAGCAGACTGAATCATACTGATTTTGTTCATGAAATGACTGGAGAACAAGTCACGTAAAGACGTGATTGAGACATGATTAGGTAGAGACGGAGCATGCGCTCTGTGTAAAATGTAATTTATGCAATTCCATAGCTGATGTGGATTTTCAGCATTATTTGGGACCATATTTGTATAATACTCCATTATATCCACTATGTTGAATAACGTGACCCATCCAAAGGGGAGCGTGATTTGTGCCATACTCGTTCAAGATAACGACAATGCCTTTTAAAGTGTAAAATTTCAGGAGTCATCCACGGAACCAGTGGTTTTTGTGACGCACATTTGGTATCAGGGCGTGTTTATTGTACATCATTTACTGAGTCTTCACTCATGGATGTTTGATTCTATGCAATGCCAGTTGAACTTGACAAACCATGTGAAATGAAATCTGCTTTAAATTAAATAATTAACTGACTTCAAATTCGCATTGTTCCCACAGCAGGTGGGACCAGACTATCATACACTGTTGCAAGATATAAATACACAGTGGGTTGGACCAGGCTATCATACACTGTTGCAAGATATAAATACACAGTGGGTTGGACCAAGCTATCATACACTGTTGCAAGATATAAATACACAGTGGGTTGGACCAGGCTATCATACACTGTTGCAAGATATAAATACACAGTGGGTTGGACCAAGCTATCATACACTATTGCAAGATATAAATACACAGTGGGTTGGACCAGGCTATCATACACTGTTGCAAGATATAAATACACAGTGGGTTGGACCAGGCTATCATACACTGTTGTAAGATATAAATACACAGCAGGTTGGACCAAGTTATCATACACTGTTGTAAGATATAAATACACAGCAGGTGGGACCAGACTATCATACACTGTTGTAAGATATAAATACACAGCAGGTTGGACCAAGCTATCATACACTGTTGTAAGATATAAATACACAGCAGGTGGGACCAGACTATCATACACTGTTGCAAGATATAAATACACAGCAGGTTGGACCAAGTTATCATACACTGTTGTAAGATATAAATACACAGTGGGTTGGACCAAGCTATCATACACTGTTGTAAGATATAAATACACAGTGGGTTGGACCAGGCTATCATACACTGTTGTAAGATATAAATACACAGCGGGTTGGACCAAGCTATCATACACTGTTGCAAGATATAAATACACAGTGGGTTGGACCAGGCTATCATACACTGTTGCAAGATATAAATACACAGCGGGTTGGACCAAGCTATCATACACTGTTGTAAGATATAAATACACAGTGGGTTGGACCAGGCTATCATACACTGTTGAAAGATATAAATACACAGTGGGTTGGACCAGGCTATCATACACTGTTGTAAGATATAAATACACAGCAGGTTGGACCAGGCTATCATACACTGTTGTAAGATATAAATACACAGCGGGTTGGACCAAGCTATCATACACTGTTGCAAGATATAAATACACAGTGGGTTGGACCAGGCTATCATACACTGTTGCAAGATATAAATACACAGTGGGTTGGACCAAGCTATCATACACTGTTGCAAGATATAAATACACAGCGGGTTGGACCAGACTATCATACACTGTTGCAAGATATAAATACACAGTGGGTTGGACCAGGCTATCATACACTGTTGCAAGATATAAATACACAGCGGGTTGGACCAGACTATCATACACTGTTGTAAGATATAAATACACATTGGGTTGGACCAGGCTATCATACACTGTTGTAAGATATAAATACACAGCGGGTTGGACCAAGCTATCATACACTGTTGTAAGATATAAATACACAGCGGGTTGGACCAGACTATCATACACTGTTGTAAGATATAAATACACAGCGGGTTGGACCAAGCTATCATACACTGTTGTAAGATATAAATACACAGCAGGTTGGACCAGGCTATCATACACTGTTGTAAGATATAAATACACAGTGGGTTGGACCAGGCTATCATACACTGTTGTAAGATATAAATACACAGCAGGTTGGACCAGGCTATCATACACTGTTGTAAGATATAAATACACAGTGGGTTGGACCAGGCTATCATACACTGTTGCAAGATATAAATACACAGCGGGTTGGACCAGACTCACTGTTGTAAGATGCTCAGACTTTTGAGGATTTAAACACTATGCGAGGTTGTACTGTTCTGATTGGTGTACGTCTTCTGCTATTATCACTTTATCAGATCACTGGTGCTGTTGTACCTTCGTGTCTCAGTGTCAGTCTCGTGCTGATCTCACCTGTGTGTTACAGCAGGAGAACGTGACATGGTACCACGAGGGTCCTCCCTCTCTCCGCGACGCCAGGCTCGCCATTGCAAAGTACTCACTTCCTCGGTAAGCATCCTGTACTTGTAGAGAAAGACAAAAAACTTGGTTTGTTTGTAAGCCTCCTGTACTTGTGAAAAGAGAAAGTACTCACTGCCTCAATGAGCATTCTGTACTTGTAAAGAAAGACAAAATACTTGCTTCCTCTGTAACCCTCCTGTACTTATAAAAAAGATAAAGTACTCACTTCGTCAGTGAGCATTCTGTGCTTATAAAGAAAGACAAAATACTTGCTTCCTCAATGAGCATTCTGTACTTATAGAGAAAGACAAAATACTTGCTTCCTCAATGAGCATTCTGTACTTATAGAGAAAGACAAAATACTTGCTTCCTCAATGAGCATTTTGTACTTATAAAGAAAGACAAAATACTTACTTCCTCAATGAGCATTCTGTACTTATAGAGAAAGACAAAATACTTGCTTCCTCAATGAGCATTCTGTACTTATAGAGAAAGACAAAATACTTACTTCCTCAATGAGCATTCTGTACTTATAGAGAAAGACAAAATACTTGCTTCCTCAATGAGCATTCTGTACTTATAGAGAAAGACAAAATACTTGCTTCCTCAATGAGCATTCTGTACTTATAAAGAAAGACAAAATACTTACTTCCTCAATGAGCATTCTGTACTTATAGAGAAAGACAAAATACTTGCTTCCTCAATGAGCATTCTGTACTTATAGAGAAAGACAAAATACTTGCTTCCTCAATGAGCATTCTGTACTTATAAAGAAAGACAAAATACTTACTTCCTCAATGAGCATTCTGTACTTATAGAGAAAGACAAAATACTTACTTCCTCAATGAGCATTCTGTACTTATAGAGAAAGACAAAATACTTGCTTCCTCAATGAGCATTCTGTACTTATAGAGAAAGACAAAATATTGCTTCCTCAGCGAGCATTCTATACTTATAAAGAAAGACAAAATACTTACTTCCTCTATGAGCATTCTGTACTTATAGAGAAAGACAAAATACTTGCTTCCTATATACTTTAAATAGCTGCATTGTTGTTTTAATTACATTGACCTATTATTTATTTTATTAACTGATTTTAATTTTACTGTTAACTGTTTGTTTAACTGGTTTGAACTTATTTTAATTGATCTGATTGTTGGTGCCTTTGAGCAGGTTTTTCCCAATACATATGGTGAATTGTTGCCTTATGCACCAAATAGGGTGAGAAGAGGGTAAGTATGTTGATATATGGCACGTTATAAATGGATAATTATTTATTACTTATGTGTTAAGAGCAAGGGAACGACTGGAGAATGCCAGGGAGGAGAAAGACATCCCAGCCACCCAGCGCAACGCCAAGCGACAGGAGACATACAAAAAAGCCAGGGTAGGAGATAGCTATCATGTGATCATCAGACCAAACAAACATGCCATAAGACGCCAGTAGATACAGACAGGATGTTATAGTTTCTACTTTCAGCCTTCAGTTGCGTTGCTTGGCCCCTGTGTGTTCTATAATCAACCTACGTCAGTGTGATACGTAACACCCACTGCACTGACTTCTTGTAGTTCTTAAATTCTAATGTTGCTGGTAAGTAATTGGAAATTCAGAAAACTATTTTTCTGATTCATAGTCCCTTTGATTCACCATGCCAACAATATGCTATTCCATGAAAAATTACCCCGCTGGATAATACATAGAATACAATACAAACATCCCATATTGATACAAATCTGTGTAACTGCTCAACAGTGATCAAAAAAGGTTCCTTTTTCAAATATGTATGGCTATATTTGGCTAACATTCCATCATGATAATGATGACGCTTTAAGAAAGTTGTAAAAGATCATAATGCTTAACTTAATTAAACATTGGGTTTATCTACATATGCTTTGCTTATAGGTGACAAATGTTCTTCTATCTAAATATATTGTAATGTGTCAGGTTTTCAATGTTTGCTAATTGTATAACATTGCATTTTGAAATAATTATTTATGACTAATTTGGAGGAATAAAAAACAAAATGTAAACTTTTAGACGTGTAATTGTTCTTTGGTTAAAACAGTCATGTCTGGAATTGATTATGTAGTATTTACAATTATTACCGTATTCAACCTATTAAGCGTACCGGGGGGTACATGCCCTAATTAGTGTACACCCCTTTTTAATCAGCAAGATCCATAATTATTGTAATTTGAGTAGTTGTCACAACTTTTCAGTTGTTCTATGCTAGTCACCAAATAACACTACAAGTGTTAAATAGTTACTTACCTTACTGTCTAGAGAAAGACATTTTGGTGTACGCTTGTGGTGTACGCTTGTGGTGTACGCTTGTGGTGTACGCTTGTGGTGTACGCTTGTGGTGTACGCTTGTAAGAACAGATTCCTTGACATTTTTTCATGGCCTAATATTTTTTTTCAAGCATACTGTAGGCTTGTTAGGTCGAATATTTTTTAATTTAAATTAAGACTGGCTTGTGCATCAGTGACAATGCTTGACGTTTACATTGCAGGCTCTGACCATAGAGAGCAGTCAGATTGGTGACACACGACCGCTGTCGTTCTGTCAGTTCAGTCCCAGTGGAAAGATCCTGGCCACCAGTTCATGGTGAGTTTGTACCGAATCAGTTCAGTCCGACCAGCCCATGGTGAGTTTGTACCGAATCAGTTCAGTCCCACAAGCTCATGGTGAGTTTGTACGGAGTCAGTTAAGTCCCACTAGCTCATGGTGAGTTTGTACCGAGTCAGTTAAGTCCCACTAGCTCATGGTGAGTTTGTACAGAGTCGGTTAAGTCCCACTAGCTCATGGTGAGTTTGTACCGAGTCAGTTAAGTCCCACTAGCTCATGGTGAGTTTGTACCGAGTCGGTTAAGTCCCACTAGCTCATGGTGAGTTTGTACCGAGTCAGTTAAGTCCCACTAGCTCATGGTGAGTTTGTACTGAGTCAGTTCAGTCCCACTAGCTCATGGTGAGTTTGTACCGAGTCCTAGCTCATGGTGAGTTTGTAAACTGTGGTCCTGTGACCTAGTTATGTGTGTTGTAGGAGTGGTCTGTGATCCTCTGACCTATTTCTATGTGTTGTAGGAGTGGTATGTGTAAGCTGTGGTCCTCTGACCTAGTCCTGTACGTTGTATGAGTGGTCTGTGTAAACTGTGGTTCTGTGTGTTGTAGGAGTGGTCTGTGTAAGCTGTGATCCTCTGACCTAGTTATTGTGTGTTGTAGGAGTGGTATGTGTAAGCTGTGGTCCTCTGACCTAGTTCTGTGTATTGTAGGAAAGGTCTATGTAGGCTGTGGTCCTCTGTATGTTGTAGGAGTGGTTTGTATAAGCTGTGATCCTCTGACCTAGTTCTGTGCGTTGTATGAGCGATCTGTGTAAACTGTTGTCCTCTGACCTAGTTATGTGTGTTGTAGGAGTGGTCTGTGTAAACTGTGGTCTGTGCCGGACTGCAAAGAACTAGCAACACTCCGAGGTATGATTTCTTCGTGTCTTTGCACATACTGTACTGTTCCCTATAGATGCGCAGTGCGCAAGTGCGAAGGCTTGGGTGCGTGTCTATTAGTTCTAAAACATGGTCTGGATCATGATCTGCTGCTATGGGTGAAATCAGCCTCTGAATCAGACTGGTAGCTAATCCGCAGTGTGAATGAATGAATGGGAATGAATCGGGAACCATGTCATTGATCACCAATCTATTTCATAACTAGGTGTTGCATTGTTTGTTTTGCGCTGCCATCTATAATCACATTTCGCTGGCTATAATCACGTTTTGCCAGTGTTGCGAAAATATTAACTTAGAGACGAGCAGCCGAACAGTTATTGTTGTGAGTTTCACCTTTCCGAAGACAAAGCCAGCATCGGCGAAACGCAATTATAGCCGGCAGTGCATGTATTTTGTCAAATCTACGTGCACTTCGAATTGTTTTGATGCTGTTAAATAAATTTAATGGAAGCCTACAGTGAGGTGTTGCGTTGTTTGCGTACTGTAATAAAAATAAGTATATTTGTCAAGCGCCGTAAATCTAGACAAAAGTCCATCCCGAGGCACTGTGAGATACATAAAATGCATAAGTGCTAAGACTGATTAGTTAAACAGATGATAATAAAATAAAAAAATTAAAAACGTGGCACATCTAAAACCAGAGAAGCTATATTGTAATGTATATAAATGGATATGTAAATTAGCTGAATAAGTAGTGATAAAATTTGTTAAAACATGACATAATATGGTCGTCATAAGAAATGTAAGAATTAGTTAGTTTCGAGCTGAAGCTCTTGGCTACTCGTTATATGCCACACGAAAGAGGTGAATTTTAAAAGTCGCTTGAGTGTGTCTAGCGATGTGGCTGTCTTTAACTCGAATGGAAGATTGTTCCACATCCATGGGGCCAAAACTGAGAATGCTCAGTCGCCGTATCTACTTGCTGGTAGATGGCGGCACACGCAGGTCGTCGTTGTTGGCGGAATGTAACGCACGTGCAGGTCGGTATGCATCGAGCATGTCGGTGATGTTCGAAGGTGCGATGTCATGTTGTGCTCGGAATGATAGCTGCAGTATTTTATACTCAAATCGCTGCTTCACAGTGAACTAGTGAAGCTTCATTAGCACAGGGTGGTGTTCTCTCGTCTACTGCAGCGGACTACCAGTCGAACTGCTGAGTTTTGCACTCTGCAGTTTGGTGATAAGGAAGTCTGGAATGCCAAACAGGAAAGCGTTCGCTTAGTCGAATCTTGCAATCACCAAGGAGTGTATTATTTGAAGCACAGCTTTCTCCATCAGACACGACCGGATGGAAGCAATGTTCTGCAGGTGATAGCATGCGGTACAGCATATGTATTGCACGTGACACACCATTGACATTTCGGCATCAAATGCAATGTCGATGTTGTAAGCACTGGGACTGGGGATGATGCAAAAGTCTCCGATCTTGATCATAGTGATGTTGTGTTTCTTTTGATTGTTGCATGACGCTAGAATGAGCACGACCGTTTTGTCATTGTTAGCTTTGAGTAGATTAGCATTCATTCACATGCGGATGTCGTTGACGCATTGTTCGATTCTGCGCAACGGTGACAGTCTGTTTCTCGACAAGTTCTGACAGGACAGTGTTCATCAACAAGTTCAGCTGCTTTAGTAGCAGTAGACACTGAGGCCAGTGTCGACAATGCAATGTCATTGCGCAATACTGCCTTGTGGATGCTCGTGTATTTCCGATACGTGATCGATTTCCTTGGAATGCTCAAATCATGTAGACAACGCACTCGATCCAGACGTGATCGGAGAGAAGCGACGAAGTTCTTGTGGAAACGATGCTGTTGTTCTCTGCCCATGATAGGACCAGGTCGGTCGTATGACCGTCGCTGATGACACTGTCCTCAAAATGCTTGTCTGCTAACAATATCTAACTGCATAAAAATGTAACTATAAATTAATTCTTTTGTATAAGTGCATCCTCTCATCCTCTCAGCGTCATTTTTAATCCAGTTATTTAATTTTGCAGTTTGCGTTCCAAATCCTGTCTTTGGTCTGTTAATAGTTTTCTGAGTACTGTAATCACAGATGTTGCTCTCCTCTTTATCCCTGAAGTCCGGGGTGAGGGGTGAGGGGTGAGGCTGTCAGTTTTTGTTTTCCTTCCTCCATCACTGATCCTGTTTCACTGCCGTCTCTGCCACCTGTCGCCTCTCCTTCCTATCCCTCTATCCACCCATCTCCCCTTCTCCCTATCCCTTTAACCATTGGTCTCTGCTCCTCCCTATCACTCTATCCACCCATCTTCCCTCTTCCCTATCCCTCTATCCACCCATCTCCTCTCCTCCCTATCCCTCTATCCACCCATCTCCTCTCCTCCTTATCCCTCTATCCACCCATCTCCATTCCTCCCTATCCCTCTATCCACCCATCTCCTCTCCTCCCTATCCCTCTATCCACCTATCTCCACTCCTCCCTATCCCTCTATCCACCCATCTCCATTCCTCCCTATCCCTCTATCCACCCATCTCCTCTCTCCTCCCTATCCCTCTATCCACCTATCTCCACTCCTCCCTATCCCTCTATCCACCCATCTCCTCTTCTCCCTATCCCTCTATCCACCCATCTCCTCTCCTCCCTATCCCTCTATCCACCCATCTCCACTCCTCCCTATCCCTCTATCCACCCATCTCCTCTCCTCCCTATCCCTCTATACACCCATCTCCATTCCTCCCTACCCCTCTATCCCCCCATCTCCATTCCTCCCTATCCCTCTATCCACCCATCTCCACTCCTCCCTATCCCTCTATCCACCCATCTCCTCTCCTCCCTATCCCTCTATCCCTCTATCCACCCATCTCCTCTCCTCCCTATCCCTCTATCCACCCATTCCTCCCTACCCCTCTATCCCCCCATCTCCATTCCTCTCTATCCCCCCATCTCCTCTCCTCCCTATCCCTCTATCCACCCATCTCCAATCCTCCCTATCACTCTATCCCCCCATCTCCATTCCTCCCTATCCCTCTATCCACCCATCTCCTCTCCTCCCTATCCCTCTATCCACCCATCTCCCCTCCTCCCTATCCCTCTATCCACCCATCTCCACTCCTCCCTATCCCTCTATCTACCCATCTCCTCTCCTCCCTATCCCTCTATCCACCCATCTCCATTCCTCCCTATCCACCCATCTCCACTCCTCCCTATCCCTCTATCCACCCATCTCCTCTCCTCCCTATCCCTCTATCCACCCATCTCCTCTCCTCCCTATCCCTCTATCCACCCATCTCCATTCCTCCCTATCCCTCTATCCACCCATCTCCACTCCTCCCTATCCCTCTATCCACCCATCTCCACTCCTCCTTATCCCTCTATCCACCCATCTCCTCTCCTCCCTATCCCTCTATCCACCTATTCTCCACTCCTCCCTATCCCTCTATCCACCCATCTCCACTCCTCCCTATCCCTCTATCCACCTATCTCCACTCCTCCCTATCCCTCTATCCACCCATCTCCACTCCTCCCTATCCCTCTATCCACCCATCTCCTCTCCTCCCTATCCCTCTATCCACCTATCTCCACTCCTCCCTATCCCTCTATCTACCCATCTCCTCTCCTCCCTATCCCTCTATCCACCTATCTCCACTCCTCCCTATCCCTCTATCCACCCATCTCCACTCCTCCCTATCCCTTTATCCACCCATCTCCTCTCCTCCCTATCCCTCTATCCACCTATCTCCACTCCTCCCTATCCCTCTATCCACCCATCTCCTCTCCTCCCTATCCCTCTATCCACCCATCTCCCCTCCTCCCTATCCCTCTATCCACCCATCTCCACTCCTCCCTATCCCTCTATCCACCCATCTCCTCCTTATCCCTCTATCCACCCATCTCCACTCCTCCCTATCACTCTATCCACTTATCTCCACTCCTCCCTATCCCTCTATCCACCCATCTCCTCCTTATCCCTCTATCCACCCATCTCCACTCCTCCCTATCCCTCTATCCACCCATCTACTCTCCTCCTTATCCCTCTATCCACCTATCTCCACTCCTCCCTATCCCTCTATCCACCCATCTCCTCCTTATCCCTCTATCCACCCATCTCCACTCCTCCCTATACCTCTATCCACCCATCTACTCTCCTCCTTATCCCTCTATCCACCTATCTCCACTCCTCCCTATCCCTCTATCCACCCATCTCCACTCCTCCCTATCCCTCTATCCACCCATCTCCTCTCCTCCCTATCCCTCTATCCACCCATCTCCTCTCCTCCCTATCCCTCTATCCACCCATCTCCCCTCCTCCCTATCCCTCTATCCACCCATCTCCTCTCCTCCCTATCCCTCTATCCACCCATCTCCACTCCTCCCTATCCCTCTATCCACCCATCTCCACTCCTCCCTATCCCTCTATCCACCCATCTCCTCTCCTCCTTATCCCTCTATCCACCCATCTCCACTCCTCCCTATCCATCTCCACTCCTCCCTATCCCCCTATCCACCTATATTCACCAAGCTCCCCTCCTCCCTATCCCTCTATCCAACCATCTCCCCTCCTCCCTAGCCCTCTATCCAACCATCTCCACTCCTCGCTATCCCTCTATCTTCACATAGTCCTCCCTACTCAGTCTCCCTCTTCTCCTTCTACCCTCCACACTGAGTGCATCCTCTCTCCCTGTCAACCGTTCCCTTCCATTCTCTCCACCCACTGCTGTGAATAATTTCTTTAGATATTTGCCTAAGCTCTCACTTCAGTAGCAAAAAGTAATAACATTGGACATTTACTGTTGACGTTTTGACTGAACATTCTGCCACCAGGTCACAACGTCAATGTTGGCTGCATCGTGTTTCACCCCCAAGCAACCCTGACCCTGGAAGATTCGGCGTGTTGTTTGGCATCCTGTTCACAAGATGGATGCGTCAAGCTGTGGAGTCTTGACAGGTGTTACATCAACCAAGTCGGAGGCACCTGCTTCAAGGCTACTTTTGTTTAATGTCTCGCTTTTTATGTTTTACATCCCTTTTATTCCTGTTATAATATTTATTATTTTTTGTATTTTTTATTCTTTAGCAACCTTGAGTCTTTTTATTAGTTAAAATCTTCAGTATTGAATTGTAATTCTTAGTAGCTATATTAATCAATATTTATTATTATATGCAAATGGGTCAATTTGTTTGTCTATCAATCACTTCTTTGACAGTTATTGACATCAGCACTGTTGCTTAATGAGTGTGTCTGTCCCTAATCACCTCATTTTACTGTGAGTAAACAAACACTGTTGATATCTCAGTCCCTCTGGAAATAAAAATCACTTAAACAATTGTTGCTCTATTTAATATATGTAATGTATAACATGTGACACGTTGTTTGCAAATTTTGCAATAAAATTCATGGTGCATAAATCCTCTGTTTCTAGTGATGAACCGATTGCAGACATAGAGGGTCACGCCCCCTACAGGGTGTCACGGTTGGCGTATCACCCCTCGGGCCGATTCCTGGGCACCTGCTGGTAAGTGGCATCTGTAGTATTCACTGGTCAGTGTCTGCAATACTGCCATCTTACAGCAATCATATGTAAAATGATATATATATATATATATATATCAGCATGAATACAAATATATATATATGCACACATATATGTACACATGCACACACAATCACGCGCACACACGCACGCACACACACGCAATAAGTGACACTTCTTTAGTAGAGAATACAGAAATCCTCAGGAAACTGATCTAGGCAGCATGAAACTGATCTAAACAGCATGAATCTGATCTAAGCAGCATGAAACTGATCTAAGCAGCATGAAACTGATCTAAACAGCATGAATCTGATCTAAACAGCATGAATCTGATCTAAACAGCATGAATCTGATCTAAACAGCATGAAACTGATCTAAACAGCATGAATCTGATCTAAACAGCATGAAACTGATCTAAGCAGCATGAAACTGATCTAAACAGCATGAATCTGATCTAAACAGCATGAATCTGATCTAGGAGGCATGAAACTGATCTAAGCAGCATGAATCTGATCTAAACAGCATGAAACTAATCTAAACAGCATGAAACTGCTCTAAGCAGCATGAAACTGATCTAAACCGCATGAAACTGATCTAGGCAGCATGAATCTGATCTAAACAGCATGAAACTAATCTAAACAGCATGCAACTGATCTAAACAGCATGAAACTGATCTAGGCAGCATGAATCTGATCTAAACAGCATGAAACTGATCTAAGCAGCATGAAACTGATCTAGGCAGCATGAAACTGATGTAAACCGCATGAAACTGATCTAAACAGCATGAAACTGATCTAAGCAGCATGAAACTGATCTAAGCAGCATGAAACTGATCTAAACAGCATGAAACTGATCTAAGCAGCATGAAACTGATATAAGCAGCATGAAACTGATCTAAACAGCATGAAACTGATATAAGCAGCATGAATCTGATCTAGGTGGCATGAAACTGATCTAAGCAGCATGAAACTGATCTAAACAGCATGAAACTGATCTAAGCAGCATGAAACTGATCTAAACAGCATGAAACTGATCTAAGCAGCATGAAACTGATCTAAACAGCATGAAACTGATCTAAGCAGCATGAAACTGATCTAAGCAGCATGAAACTGATCTAAACAGCATGAAACTGATCTAAGCAGCAAGTCAAAACCAAACTGTTAGGCAATCTCTGTAATCAGTTTACAATATAAAGTTTTCAACAGTTGGTCAAATTTGCTGAGGAGCTGTGAAGCAGGTCGTCTCCATGTGACATTGTTGCTAGTGTAGACAAGGTCATGTGACTGTGTGTTGTAGTTTTGATCACTCGTGGCGCCTATGGGATCTGGAGGCATGCGAGGAGATTCTTCATCAGGAGGGCCACTCAAAGCCTGTGTATGACATCGCCTTCCAGACAGATGGCGCTCTTAGTGCTACTGCGTGAGTACATCTGCTCTTGGAGTACATCCTCTTCAAGTAATTTCTCTTTTGGAACCATGGAGCAAGTCTCATTTCTAAACTCTCTGCCTATGTCTTTTGATAGAATAATTTGTATGTATAGAAGCGTGCACGTATGTTATTTGCATGCATGTTATTCACATGTTATTCACATGCTAACATATTGTCTTTGGAAGTACGTCAGTGCTGCATCCTTAATATGTAAATATCCCCTAATTAAAACAGTGGTTTGGACGCATGAGAAGAAGTAGCCATCCAGTCAAAGACGTCTTCACAGGCGTGCTGGAAGGTAAGCAGAGGAATACCACAAAGAACTGAACGTGAAAGTGAAAGGTCGGGCACAGTGGAAAACATGCAATGAGCGACGTGTTCAGTACAAGTAGAAAACATGTGTAGCAATAAATATTGAGATTTGCATTCCCTGCCATATCGTACATGTCATGTGTTTCAGGGCCTTGATGTGTTTGGCCGTGTGTTTCAGGGCCTTGATGTGTTTGGCCGTGTGTTTCAGAGGACTTAATGCATTTGGTGACGTGTGTTTCAGGGGATTTGATGCGTTTGGTCGCGTGTGTTTCAAAGTTTGATGCATTTGGCTGTATATGTTTCAGGGGGCCTTGATTTGTTTGGTCGCGTGTGTTTCAGGGGCCTTGATGTGTTTGGTCGACTGTGTTTCAGGGGCCTTGATTTGTTTGGTCACGTGTGTTTCAGGGGACGTGATTTGTTTGGTCGCGTGTGTTTCAGGGGACTTGATGTGTTTGGTCGAGTGTGTTTCAGGGGCCTTGATTTGTTTGGTCGCGTGTGTTTCAGGGGACGAGATTTGTTTGGTCGCGTGTGTTTCAGGGGACTTGATTTGTTTGGTCACGTGTGTTTCAGGGGACTTGATTTGTTTGGTCACGTGTGTTTCAGGGGCCTTGATTTGTTTGGTCGCGTGTGTTTCAGAGGCCTTGATTTGTTTGGTCGCTTGTGTTTCAAGGGCCTTGATTTGTTTGGTCACGTGTGTTTCAGGAGCCTTAATTTGTTTGGTCGCGTGTGTTTCAGGGGACTTGATGCATTTGGTCTCATGTGTTTCAGGGGCCTTGATTTGTTTGGTCGCATGTGTTTCAGGGGCCTTGATGTGTTTGGTCACGTGTGTTTCAGGGGACTTGATGCGTTTGGTCTCGTGTGTTTCAGGGGCCTTGATTTGTTTGGTCGCGTGTGTTTCAGGGGCCTTGATGCGTTTGGTCGAGTGTGGGATCTGCGGACCGGCCGCTGCATCATGTTCATGGAGGGCCACCTCAAGTCTCTGCTCGCCATCGACTTCTCACCTGATGGGTCTGTCATATTCACCCATGTGTACAACTGTACATACGCTCAGTCACATTCACCCATGCGTACATACGCTCAGTCACATTCACCCATGTGTACATATGCTCAGTCACATTCACCCATGTGTACATATGCTCAGTCACATTCACCCATGCGTACATATGCTAAGTCACATTCACCCATGTGTACATACGCTCAGTCACATTCACCCATGTGTACATATGCTCAGTCACATTCACCCATGTGTACATATGCTCAGTCACATTCACCCATGTGTACATATGCTAAGTCACATTCACCCATGTGTACATATGCTCAGTCACATTCACCCATGTGTACATATGCTCAGTCACATTCACCCATGTGTACATATGCTCAGTCACATTCACCCATGTGTACATATGCTCAGTCACATTCATCCATGTGTACATACGCTCAGTCACATTCACCCATGCGTACATACGCTCAGTCACATTCACCCATGTGTACATACGCTCAGTCACATTCATCCATGTGTACATATGCTCAGTCACATTCAACCATGCATGCATACGCTCAGTCACATTCACCCATGCATACATACGCTCAGTCACATTCACCCATGCGTACTACATATGCTCAGTCACATTCAACCATGCATGCATACGCTCAGTCACATTCGTCCATGCGTGCATACTCTCAGTCACATTCATCCATATGTGCATGCACTCAGTCATATTCGTCCATGTGTGCATAAGCTCAGTCACATTCGTCCATGTGTGCATACGCTCAATTACATTCGTCCATGTGTGCATATGCTCAGTCACATTCATCCATGTGTACATATTCTCTGTCACATTCGCCAATGTATACATATGCTCTGTCATATTCATCCATGTATCCACTAAAGAAATAATTAAACTAAAATTTTCATCATTGATTCTTGGTGTGAAGACACAATTGTGTAAGGTAAGAATCGGAGCCTGCACATCCTTCCATAAAGTCACTGAAATCTTGACTCTGATGCAGAATAAAAACAATGAAAGTGTACCACCACCGCCTGGCTGTGAAATGTCTAATTACCAACTTGCTTCACAGGTCCACATTGTATCAGGTGACTGTCACATGTCCACATTGTATCAGCTAGGTGACTGTCACATGTCCACATTGTATCAGGTGACTGTCACATGTCCACATTGTATCAGGTGACTGTCACATGTCCACATTGTATCAGGTGATTGTTACATGTCCAGGTACCACATTGCATCGGGCAGCGAAGACAACACAGTGAAGATCTGGGATGTGAGACAACGCTGCTGCATGTACACGATCCCCGCCCACACAAACCTCGTGTCACACGTCAACTTCCAACGTGAGTTTTGGTATTTTTCACTTAAATACTGTGTAAAGCTGATTTAATCTGTATAAAACTTTTCATTGTTAATTCAGCCCATAGCAAACTGATTCCAATTGAGCGTTGCCATCTGAGGCCACAAAATGTACCTACATCTAACAAAATCTGTTAAGTTATTCCAGAAATCTGCTTTGCATCTGAAGTATGTGTGCATTGACCACTGTGAATTTGCTATAAGTTTATGTACTTTATCACATTTCCTTTTGAAACAGATCCGTATATAAAAATATGTCATATACAACATGGGAAATCTAGATTGTACAAACCTTTGCTATGTTGAATCATTATAATTCGTAGTATCCCAGTGGTTTTGCCACCCAGATGTCTTGTCCTGAGAGTAAGATATCCTAAACTATGTACCCAGGGGAAACGTATGTTACTTAGCTAATCCAGCATATATTGCTACCATGAAAATACAAATACAATCATGAAAATACAAATACAATCATGAAAGTACAGTGGAAAAACACAGATTTTGATTTATTAGCTGCTACACAGATCTTTTTTTCTGTGGGATATAGACGGTATTACTTATAGGACGACCGGCAAGTTTGTTGGGTGTAGTCAGCGGATAGAGACGCCAAGGGAAGCTAAGCTATTTATCTTGCAGTAGACACAGGGGTGAATTGAATGGGAATAATCTGGTGACTTTGACCTAATCAGTTCTACTGGGTACTGCAGGTGTGACAAGTTGTTTGACATTTGTCTGCTGCAGGTACTTCTGGTGGTCACTTGGTGTCAGCCTCGTACGACGGCACAGCCAAGGTACGTGGATTTGTTATGACCTTCATGGGTCATTTACTGACCCTAGAACAAGTGCAGTGTTTTTAGTTACTTTATAATCATATTTTACAACACTCGTTTAGTCTATGAACAAAGGTGAATTTTATTATAGAATCCTGATCATGTTTACAGTACCATAGACTGGTTTGACCCTGAATAAATGCCCAATTCTAGTTATGATTACATTACCCTCTGTAGGTAAATTTGCTAGTAATATAGGAAAATAAAAATATAACATTAGTAGGTTGGATGTATGCCTAAAATTGTGTTATACTGTAATTATATGCAAGTGTTCTTTTGACTATGACCAAATACATGGATTGACTGCAATAATTATTATTAGAGGACACAAGTTACAAATATAACTTATGGTGTAATTAATGACGTTTAAAATTGAACCTGAAATGAATGTGAGGACATAACTACTATAAAATTAACTTGTGTCATAGTTTATTGTCCTATGTTGTGTTTAGCCTGTCCTGCTTTGTTGGTCATAGGTCTGGTCTCACAGCAACTGGGCCCCCCTGAAGACCCTGGCTGGACACGAGGGTAAAGTGATGGGGGTGGACACGTCCCCGGACAACCAGTACATAGCCACCTGCAGCTTTGACCGGACATATAAACTTTGGGCCACTGAGCACTGACCAGATGTACAGACTTTTAGATTTGTTTAGTTAAAACTTTAGAGAATACATAATTTTTTACATATAAATTTTTTTTCCAAGTGGGTGAGAAAAAGTGGTTAGTTGCGAAGTGTTCAACAGCTTCATGTATGGTGTCAATGGTGGTGGTTATGAGTAGGTTTTGTTACTATCATTGCAACTGACAGAGATGGATTGTGTTCATGTCTTCAATGCCAGAGATTCCATCTCTATACTTAGTTTTATCACATACAGATAGGTGCAAAATTGTTGCTGTTCATTATTTGTGATTCTGAATACAGAAGGTTTCAATATCTTTCTAGTTGTGTAAACGTCATCATAAAAACTTGTTATGCAAGGGTTCTTAAAAACATTGGACAATAATGTATTTTTATGCTGAAAATATTCTGTTGAGATAGCCTTTTGTTGACGACGTGTCTATACTGCTTGCACAAAAAATTACGCATTTAAAATCATGACCTTTTTAATTGGTCAGGTTGAAAGTGCTACCTAGTGGTTGATGACTGCTGCAAACATGGCTTCTGTTCGTTTCTGGTGGAAGCAACTTTAAAAACTCTTCGACAGTGATGACATTATGACAATGTGTGTAAAGTTGCTACAGTTGTTGGACCACACCACACCACACCATGCCATCATACCATACCAACATGAACAACCAACTAAACCGTCGGCTACGCATAAAAAACCGGACGAACTTGGACAGCACCCACCGAAATGCAAGATCGATTCAACACAAAATGTGTTCAAATTTGTTTAGTGACAGCATAAGCAAAATAGGACCAGTGTAAATGCCCAGTAGATAATATTAAATACCCAGTAGATAACATTAAATGCCCAATAGATAACATTAATCAGCAAACCTTTAATTGTCATCAAGCGCAGTTTGTAAAAGGTAAAATGAAAAAGTTTAACAAACATGAAAAATGCTGCCATTGTTTATATTTATATGCAACTAAATGAAACATGGCGCGTCGAGTCAGTCCATCCCGTGACATCACTGCCTAGTTTTTCGACACTCGCTTAATGCAGATTGCAAATACAAAAAGTCAGACCTTTGTTCTTGTGCAAATCATTTCTACCATAGAAATAAATACAAAATCAATACAAAAAAAAATGTCCATAGTCTTTAACTGTTAGAAATGTAAGCGAACACATTCTTGTTAAATATCAAATTTAATTGTCATTTTCCTAGTGGTTACAAGATCAAACATTGTAAGGCTCGACTTTGTTATTAAATAAAACATATTGTGCACAAGAATTATTTTACATCATACACACACTTCCCTAGAGACAGAGAAAGACAAACAGGTCCTACATCACAGAGGAAGCAGAGTTTTTACCCAACGAGATCTTAACAACAACATATACACATAATACACAACTTAACAAGTATGCCTTTCATGCTAGTCACTGCTGCAACGTGGCCTAAGCAATGGTTGCTGCAAGTTACGTTTACACTCTCCATCAAGGTTACAAAAACATATCTGTTAACCAAATGTAGATAATGTTACACAGGTTTCATAATACGCTCTCCATCAAGGTTACAACAACATATATGTTGACCAAATGTAGATTGTGTTACACAGGTTTCATAATACACTCTCCATCAAGTTTACAACATCTGTTGACCAAATGTAGGTTGTGTTACACAGGTTTCATAATACACTCTCCATCAAGGTTACAACAACATATATGTAGACCAAATGTAGGTTGTGTTACACAGGTTTCATAATACACTCTCCATCAAGTTTACAACAACATATATGTAGACCAAATGTAGGTTGTGTTACACAGGTTTCATAATACACTCTCCATCAAGTTTACAACAACATATATGTAGACCAAATGTAGGTTGTGTTACACAGGTTTCATAATACACTCTCCATCAAGTTTACAACATATCTGTTGACCAAATGTAGATTGTGTTACACAGGTTTCATAATACACTCTCCATCAAGTTTACAACATATATGTTGACCAAATGTAGGTTGTGTTACACAGGTTTCATAATACACTCTCCATCAAGGTTACAACAACATATCTGTTAACCAAATGTAGATTGTGTTACACAGATATTTCATAATAAACTCTCCGCCAATACACTATTTTTCATGTATGAAATAACATCGTATTATTACCATTGGAAAGTCGGTATTATTACTGTCTAATTAGGAATGTTAGGAAGGGGGAATGGTTTGTTTCATGGGATTGGAGGGAAAAGGGAGAACATCTGCGACCACACACAAGTAAGTAAAATAGTCACTGGATGTCCACAACATGATTTGAGAAGGTAAAGGAAATGTACAACAATGTTCCTTGGTGAACTGAATGACTTTTTATGGACATTGCAACACGAACACCAAATGTATCAGTATCTGTAACCTCTCAGTTGGTTAACCTCTCAGTTGGTTAAACATGATATCTGTAACCTCTCGGTTGGTTAAACATGATATCTGTAACCTCTCAGTTGGTTAAACATGATATCTGTAACCTCTCAGTTGGTTAAACATGATATCTGTAACCTCTCAGTTGGTTAAAAAGATATCTGTAACCTCTCAGTTGGTTAAACATGATATCTGTAACCTCTTAGTTGGTTAAAAATGATATCCACACAACACGTTATTATATTAATATTTTGTCTGTTAATATTTCCGAAAATACACAATTTGACTATAAAAATATTATAACATTGTTGTTTAAAGGTGAAATACGATATTTTCCTGGGGTGATTTATTCGTCTGTCAAATTCCTGTTTTACACAATTTCTGATGTTAAATATACCACAAAGTATCAAGTTTTATTGAGAATTTTGGCATTTTCGCTATATGAAACTCCCGACTACCTGCTGCTCGGTTCATTTTCACTATATGAAACTCCCGACTACCTGCTGCTCAGTTCATTTTCACTGTATGAAATCCCCGACTACCTGCTGCTCAGTTCACCAATGAGAATTGCTGTTCATTCCCTTTGCAATGACACTGCCAACATGAACCAATGTCAAACAGCAACATGACATTCCGCACACAGATGGTGATTCATGTCATTTTGAAACATTTTCATATTCTTTTAAAACTAGATGGCTTTATATGCTGTAAACCAAGTGTTGCTTATGGTCACCTTTGGTCCTGAGTTTCTACAAAATGTAGACCAGTTTTGATACGACTAGTGGAAAAATAAACTGTTTATCGTCATGTACTTCCGCAGTGATTTCACAACACAACTGACATGACCATACTAACCAGGTCAACTGCATGGATTGTCACCGTAGACTTGTGCGAACGTGCTGCAGCTCGTGGTCCTACGAAACATCCCAACGGTGCGGCCACGCTCCTCCACCTGGTGGTCTGTGATAGAATTACCTGTGTCCTAAAAGCAGCTGCAGGAAACGGTCGATGACAAACGCTCCAACAGCATCAGCAAAAAACACCATCAGGATGGTTTGTCGGAACTGAAAGCAACAAACGTTACATTTATGCTGGCGCAAAAAGCAGACAAGCTTCTACATTACAAATGCAGTGTTTGGGGTTTCCCCCAAATCTGTCATTATGACATAATAATTTGAACCGATATGATAATTATAATTAATTAAGCATTGCAGACATGGTTCACTGCCATTTTACAATCCGAATTTTCAAGATTGTAAAGGAGCATACATTTTGTAAACAACTCGCAGAACAAGGCAACATCTAAAAAAGAGTTTCTCATTAAGTTAGTCATCACAAGAAGCATAAACATAATGTTTACCAGTTCTTAAAAAAAAACAAGAAAATAGCATTTTGATTAGAATAACTTTCTACTTGCCATACCACCAGGTGGCAGTGTTTGACCAATAAACCTCACAAAGATCAGAGCCATAGAAAGTGAATCATTAAATGCTCCAAATATTAACATTGACCTTCAGGTAACCTGATTAATGATGGGCTAATTCGACTGAGGGAGTTTTAAGGGTTGTTCCACTTCATCTATGCCCCACATCACTGAAAGACACGGATACTGGAGAGTGAGGAGTTGGTCACTGAAACACTGACCTCGGTTGACATGTCAACTATTTCAAAGTATGCTGCAAGGTTGGGTAGGAAGCCACTAGCTAGCGCCACCATTGCTGCACTGGACGACAGTAAGCTGTAGAGCAATGCCCTGTTCTCTCGCAAGCTCTCCATGAATGGATGACCCTAAAAGAAAGTAGACACAAATATTGCAATAGTTCTGCAGCATCATGTTTTGAGAGGTTGTTTATAGTGCACATGTAATTGACAGTCATAACGTAATTTATATGGTGACAGACAGACAGCAAATGTTGTGATTTGCATGGTGACAGACTAACCTTGTAGTTGACACAAATGTTGTGATTTGCATGTTGACAGACTAACCTTGTAGTTGACACAAATGTGATGTGTATGGTGACAGACTAACCTTGTAGTTGACAACAAATGTGATGTGTTTGGTGACAGACTAATCTTGTAGTTGACAGCAAATGTTGTGATTTGCATGGTGACAGACTAACCTTGTAGTTGACACAAATGTGATGTGTATGGTGACAGACTAACCTTGTAGTTGACAGCAAATGTGATGTGTTTGGTGACAGACTAACATTGTAGTTGACAACAAATGTGATGTATTTGGTGACAGACAATCCTTGTAGTTGATACAAATGTGATGTGTTTGGTGAGACTAACTTTGTAGTTAAAACAGCAAATGTTGTGATTTGCATGGTGACAGACTAATCTTGTAGTTGACAGCAAATGTTGTGATGTGTTTGGTGACAGACTAACCTTGTAGTTGACAACAAATGTGATGTGTTTGGTGAGACTAAATTTGTAGTTAAAACAGCAAATGTTGTGATTTGCATGGTGACAGACTAACCTTGTAGTTGACAGCAAATGTTGTGATTTGCATGTTGACAGACTAACCGTGTAGTTGACAGCAAATGTTCTGATTTGCATGTTGACTGACTAACCTTGTAGTTGACAGCAAATGTTGTGATTTGCATGGTGACAGACTAACCTTGTAGTTGACAGCAAATGTTGTGATTTGCATGTTGACAGACTAACCGTGTAGTTGACAGCAAATGTTGTGATTTGCATGTTGACTGACTAACCTTGTAGTTGACAGCAAATGTTGTGATTTGCATGTTGACTGACTAACCTTGTAGTTGACAGCAAATGTTGTGATTTGCATGTTGACAGACTAACCTTGTAGTTGACAGCAAATGTTGTGATTTGCATGTTGACTGACTAACCTTGTAGTTGACAGCAAATGTTGTTATTTGCATGTTGACTGACTAACCTTGTAGTTGACAGCAAATGTTGTGATTTGCATGTTGACAGACTAACCTTGTAGTTGACAGCAAATGTTGTGATTTGCATGTTGACTGACTAACCTTGTAGTTGACAGCAAATGTTGTTATTTGCATGTTGACTGACTAACCTTGTAGTTGACAGCAAATGTTGTGATTTGCATGTTGACAGACTAACCTTGTAGTTGACAGCAAATGTTGTGATTTGCATGTTGACTGACTAACCTTGTAGTTGACAGCAAATGTTGTTATTTGCATGTTGACTGACTAACCTTGTAGTTGACAGCAAATGTTGTTATTTGCATGGTGACAGAGATCAGATAGATGGTGGAATTGAGAAGTGTAGGTTTGAACGTTTCATCCAAGTTGACAAACTTCTCATCTCTACAAGTAAAACATATTAAAACATAACTTTACCAGCCACACAAACAACTAGGGAGCAATATATGCCATTTGTTGCTACATGTGTATTGCATACATATTTTATTCACCACCCAAAGCATGTCTTGTAAAGAATACTGTCTGTATGATTAGGTTTCATTGCTTGAAATTACCACACACCTGAGTGAAATACGCACATTATGTTAACAGTTAATGCAAACAATTGTGTTAATGACCTTCAGAATTAGACACAGATACATTGCCAGAAATATGGGTTTAAATGTGACCTTAATTAAACAGCCACACAGGGTGGTATGAATATTAACCAATGAAGTCCCCACTCTTAGATGTCAGTTAGTTTTACATGTCTGCATTCCAACAGAAGAACCTAGTCATGCATAGCAAGATCTCAGGAAAACATGAAAAACCATCATGGACAAGAACTCTCGTGGATGAGTTAAAGCAAGTCCCAATCTAATAACAATAACATCAATTTACAATTAAGGTAAATAAATACAACATATTTCATTGTTTATAATGTTGCGTAAATAGATTTTGTTTGATTTACCAGGTATTTTGTATCTGCACTTGCTACATTCTGACATAGCAATAGAATGTAAATTTGCAGCAATGTTAAGTGTTTCTCTGCAAAGACATCACACAACACCTAGTACAGTGCAAGTCCATAATAACCAAACTTGTTTCAATCTGACTTGCTGTGTTCCTTCATTGGACGACAGAAGCATATCATTTCAAAGTACGTTGCAGGCTTCTTCCAAGGGCCACACACACTGTTGTCCAGGCTGGGACAGTAAAGAAAAATGCTAAAATCTGCCTTGGACATAGCAAAATGTAACTAAAACACAGAAAAGGAGGACATACTTGGGCGGTGTGCGGGCCTCGGCCTCCTGCTTCAGGTAGACGAGACTACAGAAGTGAATGAGAAACTGCAGCAGCACCGTCAACAGAGTGTACACGTTGAATATGTTGGGATGTGGACGACTCTTCGACAGCAACTTCAAAGGCTACAACAGAAGACACAGGAAGATGCACAGAGACAGACAACATTGAAGGCCATCTTCACTTGCCTGGCTCCGTCCACTTCCACGGCAACAACAATACGTGTCAATTAAATAAATTTTACAAAATATATTTTGAAAGATCCATTCACTGTTGGCTTATAAGTAAACATAATTCATTTGGAGCTTTATCTGACATAATCTCTCGTAATATTATTTAGCAGATAAGACATGGGATGCCAAGGAGGGGAGGCAGCCACATTGTCACAAGAGTTTAAAAGAGAACTTAACAACACAAACAGTCATTACCTGACAAGAAGAAACATACAGGGTGACCTCTCACCTTTGACCTAGATATAAAGAGGAAGCAGCCAGCCAGTAGAAGGCCCTGTAGTGTTGCCTGCATGTCACTGAACTTGACGCCATCGAGGTAGAGGACACTCTGACTGTAGGCAAGGATGAGGGCATTGAGAGCCAGGATCTTGAACATCTGCAGGGTGGTGACCAGGGTGCAACGCCCCTGCTTGATGATATGACACACTACAACAGGACCAGGTCAGGGCAAAGGTTACAACAGGGCACCGTCTCCAGCGCAGGTCAAAGGTTACAACAGGGCACCGTCTACAGCTCAGCTCAAGGGTTACAACAGGGCAACATCTCCAGCTCAGGTCAAAGGTTACAACATATGACCGTGAGTTAGACTGACCACATGCTGTAATTGACAGCTTGGAGGTGAAGGGGGCTGAGAGATGACCATGAGTTAGACTGACCACACGCAGTAGTGGACAGCTTGGACGTGAAGGGGGCTGCGATGCTGGCGTCCCCGAGCCTCACGACCTGGGCCTTCTCCTCCTCCTCCAGGTCCTTCAACATCTGTGATATCTTCTTCTGCAATAGCAAATCACATCACATCAGTCACGTGTCTGTCTCTAAGGACAGGCTTAACCCAACCCTTCAGCTGTGTGTTTGTGCTTGTAACAACAGTGTGTTTGTTGTGACAACTGTGTGTCTGTGCTTGTGACAACAGTGTGTTTGTTGTGACAACTGTGTGTCTGTGCTTGTGACAACAGTGTGTTTGTTGTGACAACTGTGTGTCTGTGCTTGTGACAACAGTGTGTTTGTTGTGACAACTGTGTGTCTGTGCTTGTGACAACAGTGTGTTTGTTGTGACAACTGTGTGTCTGTGCTTGTGACAACAGTGTGTTTGTTGTGACAACTGTGTGTCTGTGCTTGTGACAACAGTGTGTTTGTTGTGACAACTGTGTGTCTGTGCTTGTGACAACAGTGTGTTTGTTGTGACAACTGTGTGTCTGTGCTTGTGACAACAGTGTGTTTGTTGTGACAACTGTGTGTCTGTGCTTGTGACAACAGTGTGTTTGTTGTGACAACTGTGTGTCTGTGCTTGTGACAACAGTGTGTTTGTTGTGACAACTGTGTGTCTGTGCTTGTGACAACAGTGTGTTTGTTGTGACATCTGTGTGTCTGTGCTTGTGACAACAGTGTGTTTGTTGTGACATCTGTGTGTCTGTGCTTGTGACAACAGTGTGTTTGTTGTGACAACTGTGTGTTTGTGCTTGTGGCAACAGTGTGTTTGTGCTTGTGACAACTGTGTGTTCATATTTATGACAACTATATGTTCGTGTTTGTGACAACTCTGTGTTAGTGTTTGTGACAACTCTGTGTTTTTAGCCACTACAGAATTGTCAAAAAGGAAGAGTGTGACTGAAGTTTGTTAAATTTAAAGTTATAGAGTGTGAATAGGTTAAGTAATATTAATCTAATTAACAATGTGTGTTTTGTGCCATCATACTGAAGTTACCAGATCAGTAATATTCAATGAAAATGTTTAATTTTTTTTCATATAAAGCGATACTGTTTAGTTAATGTAACTACCTGTGAGGGGGCGAGGTTGTCGCCCCTTGCCACCGCCCTGTTCTTGGCTGCTCTGCCCACTGGCCTACCCCGGGACATCAAGGACGTCCGGTCTGGTATTGTCTCTATGTCCTGCGCCAGTGACATAGAGACGTGACAAATGACATCATAGGATAGCAATGTTCAGCGTTACAACCAAGAGTTGCTGACCACTGAATTTTGACTGGTGCCAGCCACTCCCGGAACAGGACAGGTGCTAGGTACTTCTTCTAGCGACTATCTCTTATGTTCTAGCAAGCAACAGATACAGCAGAATGCTAACAGGAGAACAGCCACAAACCCAGGTGGTCAGGCAAGACAGTGGTTGCCAGTTGTAAGCTACTCAAGTATTACAAACTAGCAGTCAAACTAGTGACTTACATACATCCAAATGGATGAGTGCCAGGCCTTCTCACATCGTACCAGTACTACACTAAGTCTTGTTAGTGAACCAACAGTATTGGCCATAAGCTCAAAAACAGTCTGTTTTTGTAAACTGCATTACACATTTTGTTGCGTGTTTCACGTGTGTTTTCAGAGAGAATAGATAAGTCCACTCAGCTTAGCCTCTACATCAAGTAAACGTGCTGTGATCACTGCACAGGCAAATGAAGGATTGTCAACTTGAGATACTGCCAAACGTAGATATGCGAGCAATATGTACTTATGGAAAGGGCTCCTAAGAGAGTGTCAACAGACCTTTATTGACAAATGTTTGGCCTCCTTGACACTAAACTTGGCTCGTAGTTTGGCTAAAGGCTGCTGTGGCTCCTCAACTCACCTCCTCTTTCCTCCTCTTCCTCTCCGGGGGTTGTTCCGGACCATTTGCCAACAGCGCCACCCCTGTAGTAGAGACATGTTATAAAATTGTAAAAACAGCGGGGTTTTGGCATAAATTAGGTAGTTGAACAATAATAGGGTTTTATGATGCATTCAGATTCAGTGGGTATTGTTCACTTACTGAATAGTAGCTTTAAAGTCTTTTTAAAACACTCCATTAAGCTGAGCACAAAGGAAAGATCATTTAACAAGATTGCCATCCAAGCCAAAGGCCCAGATGGCAAGTGGACAAGGAAGCCATTGGCTTATCAAAAGTAAAAAAATTGTTCATCTATGTGTAACCCGCCCTCCTGAGATACATGTCACCCTTGTTTTTAAACATATTCACGCTGCTAGCATTTACACAATCTGTAGATAATTTGTTCCATTAATTTATTGTCCCCTGTGAGAACGAGTACTTCTTCATATCCAATCTACACTAATCCTTTACTAATGTAGTGTCCTCTAGTTCTACTATCTTTTTGAGTGAGAAAAAATATTTCTATCAATATTTTCACACCCATTTAATGTCTGAAAAACTTCAATCTGATTTCCCCTTAACCTCTTTTTTCTTTTCTGTTTTTCTTTCTCTACGGTTGTTAAACCACATTCTTTTAGTCATTCATAACAAAGGTCTCTCAGTTCTGGAATCAGTTAGTTGCTCTCCTCTGTATTCTTTCAAGTGTATCTATATCCTTCTTATGATATTGTCTCCAGGCTCCTATACAGAATTCTAAATGAGGCCTTACTATTGCTTTATACAGATTATAATTAGGTCTGTTATATTTCTCCTAATTAAGAATTTGATTACCCTTTGAAGCTGCAATACCACACTGCTCTGAAACTTTCATATCAGCACTTATTGTTACTCCGAAGTCCTTTTCTTTTACGGTAGTACCTATTATCTCTAATTTTAAGGATTACATCCAAGTTCCCATGTCCTGTGTGTAAGCATCTGTATTTCTCAAAATTTAATAGCATCTGCCATTTTTCAGACCATTTAACTAATTTGTCTAGATCATTATGTAAATGTTATTTATCACCATATTTGTTAACCTTTCTAAACAGTTTTGTGTCATTCGCAAATTTCAGTACGTTGCTTGTTATATTATTGTCCAAGTCATTGATATATATTAAGAATAATAAAGGTCCTAATACTGATCCTTGTGGTACCCCACTAAAAACTGATTTCCAGTTTAAAACTTCCCCATCTACTACAACACGCTGTCTTCTGTCAGTCAGCCATTGTTCTATCCAGTCGATTATTCCATCCCCGATAACATGGGCTTTTAATGTAAGTAGTAATCTTTGATTTGGCACTTTGTCAAAAGCTTTCTGAAAATTTACTGGTGAACCCTCGTCTATCCAATTAGTAATTTCGTCGAAAAAACATAACATAAATTATTTGTTAAGCATGATCTCGCTTTTAGGAATCCTTGTTAAGATGGATTTAATAATTTGAGTGTAACGAGGAAGTCCTACGGTCTTTAGTTAACCGTTCTAATAATTTCCAAATCACTGATGTTAAATTCATTGGTCTGTGACTTCTCAAACCCTTTTTAAATAATGGCATGTTTGTTTCTTTCCATTCACTCGGAACCACCCCCTCTTTTAGCGACAAGTTGAACACCTTTGCAAGTGTATGTTGACGAATGTTAGCAATATAATTTAGATAAAATGTTCACTTAGATAATAAATGCCATATTTGTCCTATTAAGTGTACTGTACACTTGACAAATGTTTGAGATGCAGAAAGTCACAAATTGTATTTTTTTACCAAAATCTGTGTAAAAACAAATAATGCAATTTTTTTCACCAGGAGACACCACTTTTTAATTAATCCACCAGTTGACATCATGGCTGGCAGTAAAACTTGTCAACACAACAAAATGTTACAAAGGGCGTCCACTGAGATCTGGGTACTGCACTCAGACAGTTATGATAAACCATGTGAGACCGCAAAAATTTGGGCAGGACACATATGAAGACTCAACAGAAGTGACTGTCAAGATATTCAAGGAAGGGACTGGGTTGGAGTACGTTTCTTAGGGCATGTACGCTAAATAGGTCCTGTAAGGTCTGTCTACTCATTAGACCAACCACAAATAGGTCCTGTAAGGTCTGTCTACTCATTAGACCAACCACAAATAGGTCCTGTAAGGTCTGTCTACTCATTAGACCAACCACAAATAGGTCCTGTAAGGTCTGTCTACTCATTAGACCAACCACAAATAGGTCCTGTAAGGTCTGTCTACTCATTAGACCAACCACAAATAGGTCCTGTAAGGTCTGTCTACTCATTAGACCAACCACAAATAGGTCCTGTAAGGTCTGTCTACTCATTAGACCAACCACAAATAGGTCCTGTAAGGTCTGTCTACTCATTAGACCAACCACAAATAGGTCCTGTAAGGTCTGTCTACTCATTAGACCAACCACAAATAGGTCCTCTAAGGTCTGTCTACTCATTAGACCAACCACAAATAGGTCCTGTAAGGTCTGTCTACTCATTAGACCAACCACAAATAGGTCCTGTAAGGTCTGTCTACTCATTAGACCAACCACAAATAGGTCCTGTAAGGTCTGTCTACTCATTAGACCAACCACAAATAGGTCCTCTAAGGTCTGTCTACTCATTAGACCAACCACAAATAGGTCCTCTAAGGTCTGTCTACTCATTAGACCAACCACAAATAGGTCCTGTAAGGTCTGTCTACTCATTAGACCAACTACAAATAGGTCCTCTAAGGTCTGTCTACTCATTAGACCAACCACAAATAGGTCCTGTAAGGTCTGTCTACTCATTAGAACAACCACAAATAGGTCCTCTAAGGTCTGTCTACTCATTAGACCAACCACAAATAGGTCCTGTAAAGTCTGTCTACTCATTAGACCAACCACAAATAGGTCCCCTAAGGTCTGTCTACTCATTAGACCAACCACAAATAGGTCCTCTAAGGTCTGTCTACTCATTAGACCAACCACAAATAGGTCCTCTAAGGTCTGTCTACTCATTAGACCAACCACAAATAGGTCCTGTAAGGTCTGTCTACTCATTAGACCAACCACAAATAAGTCCTCTAAGGTCTGTCTACTCATTAGACCAACCACAAATAGGTCCTGTAAGGTCTGTCTACTCATTAGACCAACCACAAATAGGTCCTCTAAGGTCTGTCTACTCATTAGACCAACCACAAATAGGTCCTGTAAGGTCTGTCTACTCATTACAACAACCACAAATAGGTCCTCTAAGGTCTGTCTACTCATTAGACCAACCACAAATAGGTCCTCTAAGGTCTGTCTACTCATTAGACCAACCACAAATAAGGCAAAATCAGCTATAAGAAAAAAATTACTTTAATACCTTTATTTTTATATAGCACAATTTCCTTACAATGCTCAATGGGTTTTATATAAGTAATTAAATTAGAAATAAAATATTGCTAAATACAATTATATATCCTAAAAACAATTTCAGTAAAGACTGATGGTATAATACAGCCACAAGCCATCGGTTGACCACAGTGAACGCTTGGTGGGGTGGCTATTCAACTTGATAAGATAAAGACTGAGGATGTAATACAGCCACAAGCCATCGGCTGACCACAGTGAACAAGTGGTGGGGTGGCTATTCAACTTGATAAGATAAAGACTGAGGATGTAATACAGCCACAAGCCATCGGCTGACCGCAGTGAACGCTTGGTGGGGTGGCTATTCAACTTGATAAGATAAAGACTGAGGATGTAATACAGCCACAAGCCATCGGCTGACCACAGTGAACGCGTGGTGGGGTGGCTATTCAACTTGATAAGATAAAGACTGAGGATGTAATACAGCCACAAGCCATCGGCTGACCGCAGTGAACGCTTGGTGGGGTGGCTATTCAACTTGATAAGATAAAGACTGAGGATGTAATACAGCCACAAACCATCGGCTGACCACAGTGAACGCTTGATGGGGTGGCTATTCAACTTGATAAGATAAAGACTGAGGATGTAATACAGCCACAAGCCATCGGCTGACCACAGTGAACGCTTGATGGGGTGGCTATTCAACTTGATAAGATAAAGACTGAGGATGTAATACAGCCACAAGCCATCGGCTGACCACAGTGAACGCGTGGTGGGGTGGCTATTCAATTTGATAAGATAAAGACTGAGGATGTAATACAGCCACAAACCATCGGCTGACCACAGTGAACGCTTGATGGGGTGGCTATTCAACTTGATAAGATAAAGACTGAGGATGTAATACAGCCACAAGCCATCGGCTGACCACAGTGAACGCTTGATGGGGTGGCTATTCAACTTGATAAGATAAATACTGAGGATGTAATACAGCCACAAGCCATCGGCTGACCACAGTGAACGCGTGGTGGGGTGGCTATTCAACTTGATAAGATAAAGACTGAGGACGTAATACAGCCACAAACCATCGGCTGACCACAGTGAACGCGTGGTGGGGTGGCTATTCAACTTGATAAGATAAAGACTGAGGATGTAATACAGCCACAAGCCATCGGCTGACCACAGTGAACGCGTGGTGGGGTGGCTATTCAACTTGATAAGATAAAGACTGAGGATGTAATACAGCCACAAGCCATCGGCTGACCACAGTGAACGCGTGGTGGGGTGGCTATTCAACTTGATAAGATAAAGACTGAGGACGTAATACAGCCACAAGCCATCGGCTGACCACAGTGAACGCGTGGTGGGGTGGCTATTCAACTTGATAAGATAAAGACTGAGGATGTAATACAGCCACAAGCCATCAGCTGACCACAGTGAAAGCGTGGTGGGGTGGCTATTCAACTTGATAAGATAAAGACTGAGGATGTAATACAGCCACAAGCCATCCGCTGACCGCAGTGAACGCTTGGTGCGGTGGCTATTCAACTTGATAAGATAAAGACTGAGGATGTAATACAGCCACAAGCCATCAGCTGACCGCAGTGAACGGGTGGTGGGGTGGCTATTCAACTTGATAAGATAAAGACTGAGGATGTAATACAGCCACAAGCCATCCGCTGACCGCAGTGAACGCTTGGTGCGGTGGCTATTCAACTTGATAAGATAAAGACTGAGGATGTAATACAGCCACAAGCCATCGGCTGACCACAGTGAACGCGTGGTGGGGTGGCTATTCAACTTGATAAGATAAAGACTGAGGATGTAATACAGCCACAAGCCATCAGCTGACCGCAGTGAACGCGTGGTGGGGTGGCTATTCAACTTGATAAGATAAAGACTGAGGACGTAATACAGCCACAAGCCATCGGCTGACCACAGTGAACGCGTGGTGGGGTGGCTATTCAACTTGATAAGATAAAGACTGAGGATGTAATACAGCCACAAGCCATCGGCTGACCGCAGTGAACGCTTGGTGGGGTGGCTATTCAACTTGATAAGATAAAGACTGAGGACGTAATACAGCCACACCACAAGCCATCGGCTGACCACAGTGAACGCGTGGTGGGGTGGCTATTCAACTTGATAAGATAAAGACTGAGAATGTAATACAGCCACAAGCCATCGGCTGACCACAGTGAACGCGTGGTGGGGTGGCTATTCAACTTGATAAGATAAAGACTGAGGATGTAATACAGCCACAAGCCATCAGCTGACCGCAGTGAACGCGTGGTGGGGTGGCTATTCAACTTGATAAGATAAAGACTGAGGACGTAATACAGCCACAAGCCATCGGCTGACCACAGTGAACGCGTGGTGGGGTGGCTATTCAACTTGATAAGATAAAGACTGAGGATGTAATACAGCCACAAGCCATCGGCTGACCACAGTGAACGCTTGGTGGGGTGGCTATTCAACTTGATAAGATAAAGACTGAGGACGTAATACAGCCACAAGCCATCGGCTGACCGCAGTGAACGCTTGGTGGGGTGGCTATTCAACTTGATAAGATAAAGACTGAGGATGTAATACAGCCACACCACAAGCCATCGGCTGACCACAGTGAACGCGTGGTGGGGTGGCTATTCAACTTGATAAGATAAAGACTGAGAATGTAATACAGCCACAAGCCATCGGCTGACCGCAGTGAACGCTTGGTGGGGTGGCTATTCAACTTGATAAGATAAAGACTGAGGATGTAATACAGCCACAAGCCATCCGCTGACCGCAGTGAACGCGTGGTGGGGTGGCTATTCAACTTGATAAGATAAAGACTGAGGATGTAATACAGCGACAAGCCATCGGCTGACCACAGTGAACGCGTGGTGGGGTGGCTATTCAACTTGATAAGATAAAGACTGAGGATGTAATACAGCCACAAGCCATCCGCTGACCGCAGTGAACGCGTGGTGGGGTGGCTATTCAACTTGATAAGATAAAGACTGAGGATGTAATACAGCCACAAGCCATCAGCTGACCACAGTGAACGCTTGGTGGGGTGGCTATTCAACTTGATAAGATAAAGACTGAGGATGTAATACAGCCACAAGCCATCGGCTGACCACAGTGAACGCGTGGTGGGGTGGCTATTCAACTTGATAAGATAAAGACTGAGGATGTAATACAGCCACAAGCCATCGGCTGACCGCAGTGAACGCGTGGTGGGGTGGCTATTCAACTTGATAAGATAAAGACTGAGGATGTAATACAGCCACAAGCCATCGGCTGACCGCAGTGAACGCATGGTGGGGTGGCTATTCAACTTGATAAGATAAAGACTGAGGATGTAATACAGCCACAAGCCATCGGCTGACCGCAGTGAACGCGTGGTGGGGTGGCTATTCAACTTGATAAGATAAAGACTGAGGATGTAATACAGCCACAAGCCATCGGCTGACCACAGTGAACGCGTGGTGGGGTGGCTATTCAACTTGATAAGATAAAGACTGAGGATGTAATACAGCCACAAGCCATCGGCTGACCACAGTGAATGCGTGGTGGGGTGGCTATTCAACTTGATAAGATAAATACTGAGGATGTAATACAGCCACAAGCCATCGGCTGACCACAGTGAACGCGTGGTGGGGTGGCTATTCAACTTGATAAGATAAAGACTGAGGATGTAATACAGCCACAAGCCATCGGCTGACCACAGTGAACGCTTGGTGGGGTGGCTATTCAACTTGATAAGATAAAGACTGAGGATGTAATACAGCCACAAGCCATCGGCTGACCACAGTGAACGCGTGGTGGGGTGGCTATTCAACTTGATAAGATAAAGACTGAGGATGTAATACAGCCACAAGCCAGCTACTTGAAGGAGTATCACCTTGACCTCAGTTGGAGGTTACTTAGTATCACCTTGACCTCAGTTGGAGGTTACTTAGTATCACGTTGACCTCAGTTGGAGGTTACTTACCTACATGTGCATGTTTCAGCGCCCCGACGTCATTTGTGCCGTCTCCACACATCATTGTGACATAGCCCTGAGCCTTCAGGGACGTAATCACCAATTCCTGGCACGATCACAAAATGTCTCGGTTTTAAAATTACTGTTATGAAATAAACAATTATGGTACTACGGATGTAAGTTTGAATATATAAAGAGCATCTGTATCTGCAAACATCTACGTGTTAAAATAAGTGCTAAAATCTCCCAAAATAAGAATGAAACATGTGAACAAAATGACATCTACTTGATGTAACCAAATAAAAAAGGTATGTTCTTATATGGCGCAGTATCCAGTCCTTGGGACTGCTCAAAGCACTGTATGCTTCACCCCTGGCAGACCTGTTCAATCCAACACTATCTTGACTTCTCTGGGAAGCACTCAGCCATGCTGCAATTACTGCATGAAGACTATTCATATACCTGTCTGCAGCCAGGTACTCATTTATGCAGTGGAAGCAACGATAAACTTGATGCCCTTTGTGAGTACGGAGACAGCTCAGAAAAATACACTTAACCATCTCAATAATTTCTTACAAGGAGTTAGATGAAACGAATGTTGTGATTTAACAGTAGCAGAAGGTAGTACTATTATAGAGAAGGTATGGTTTATGACAGGCAGAAGATTGGAGGTCCCTCAAGAGAGGTGGTTAGTATGTTGAGTAATAAGGCTGCTGATGTTGAAACTGGGAAATCTGTAAACTAGTGATCCTTAAGATAATAATAATAATGAACTTCTATAGGTAAATAGTCTATAAGGTACGTAGCCCATAAGGTAAATAGTCTATAAGGTAAGTAGCCCATAAGGTAAGTAGTTCTTTAAGTGGCTCAATCCATTCCACATTTATTTTTGTTTATTGGTATAATGTTCTTGATATTAGAATAAATATGTCTAAGGTATACTATCCACCAGTGTAATTAAGTAATAAGCCTGAAACATGTTTAGCAATTTGACCGTTTGGCATCGAAATCAGAGTCTACCTGCTACAATGAAGATATAGCTTAACCCTCTGACCGTTAATGCATGCAAAACCAAATGATGCCAACAATTTCAAAAACAACTATCGTGACAGATAGAAACACAGTATGATATGATATATAAGGTATGTCTATTTAGTCTGGCAAAGTTACACAAACCTTCTGCTTTGGTGCGACTCGGGCGTAGACTTTGACATGAGGTAGAATAGAAACTAGCAAGTGTGGATACGACTGTCGCAGATAAACCAACGCCTGAAACACATGAATACCAACTCACTCGGCTATTGGATGTATGTGTGAGTAGAAGTATCAAACACCCAAACATATAATTTTTTTGCATATAAATCTAAAAACCATACTAGTCTCAAAACAAACGTTTTGCTAAAGTTTCACATGTCATTGTCTTCTGTTAACTTTTCTCGGTTTACTTGTTACTGCTATTTCAAAGATAATCGAATTGTCTACATATTTGCATCACACATGTTGAATATATTATTGTTGTTAACAAAGTCCCAAGATCACTGCTAGATAAGTTGATCACCAACCTGAAGAAAATCACAAAACTGGAAGACAAAGAAGAATTTCAAGTATCGGAAATACTATTGCCTCGAGTATTTGAATTAGTATATTACTTTATCTCCAAAGGGAACTGTGGGTATCTCAATTTACCTACTAGCTTACTGGCTATGACTGACTTATGTGCAGCAACACTGGCCGCTAAGTGCTGTTGAGGAGACAGCAACTTTAGAGATAGTTGTATCTGAGACTGACCTCTCCAGTGAGACAGAGGTCGTAGGCATCAGTGAGTTTGTTGGCAGTCATAGACTCCATTTGTAAAGTCACTGAGTCGTCAATGGAATGCCAATGCCAGGAATTATCTACAAACTCAATAATATATTGAATAAGTATTTATATAGCGTCCGATCAATCGAGATTGCTCTCAGGCACTTTACATACATGTGATAATAACTTACAATTATATAAAAAATGATATAAAAAATAATTACTGTCCATGAAAAATAAATAAATAAAAATAGTCCCACCATAAATAACACAAATCAGCATATCATAAAAAGGCTACACTAAAAAGATGTGCTTTTAAGTGTTCCCCTCAGCTGTTGTTCAATATACATACAGATAAACAAGGAAATGTATATATATATATGAGAGCGAAGGGAGGAGATACTGCCCTGAGTGAAGCAGTTACCCAGGGCAGTATCTCCTCCCTTCTCTCTCGTCTATATATATATATATATATCTCATCCCCCTCCACGTCTTTCTTTTCCCCTCCCCCTCTCTTTCCCCTCCCTCTCTCTTTTACCTTTCCCCTCTCTCTCTCCCTCACTCCCGCTCTATCCGTCTACCCCCATTGTTAGCTGTGTTCACTCACCCTGGTTGTCCGAGGGTGCGAGGGTCAGGGTATGGCGTTTGCGCGTTATTCGTAACTCTCTGGCTACGTGACAGGCTGTTAGAGGGTTATCCCCTGTGATCATGACAACCTGAAATGACACAAAACTATTATGAATCCAACATAACATGCGCAGTATCCTGGATTCTGCGCCAACAGGGTAATCAAGCATCAAGCCTTCAAAACAAAATCACCATGACTTTGATGTGAAATATGGGTCCACGACCCCTGTTGCGAGTACTTCTTACTATTATGGATGGTTCTTTATACTCTTTCACAATGTGAATACAAGGAAGTGGATGTCATTAATAAACTAAAAATTATAATTCACTTATTGATTAACATAAATATTTAAGATTAGAAACATAAATTTTATCATCAGTGAACTTTGCACAATCGCAGCTAAAGTACAGTCAAACCTTACTTTACGAACACCTTGGTAGCATAGCCACCTCACCATTACGGTCACCTCAGTAATACAACCACCTCACCATTACGGTCACCTCAGTAATACAACCACCTCACCATTACGGTCACCTCAGTAATACAACCACCTCACCATTACGGTCACCTCAGTAATACAACCACCTCACCATTACGGTCACCTCAGTAATACAACCACCTCACCATTACGGTCACCTCAGTAATACAACCACCTCACCATTACGGTCACCTCAGTAATACAACCACCTCACCATTACGGTCACCTCAGTAATACAACCACCTCACCATTACGGTCACCTCAGTAATACAACCACCTCACCATTATGGTCACTTCAGTAATACAACCACCTCACCATTATGGTCACCTCAGTAATACAACCACCTCATCATTATGGTCACCATAGGACAGTCCCAAATTATTTCCATAACAATAAAGCATAGGACATTTAGTTAATATGGTCACCTCGTTACTCATGTAACTTTGGCTCAGACACAAAGTTAGGTTTCACTTTATGTCAAGTTTGCTTAGTTCAGCTTGGAGACTGACAGGACAAAAAGACAAGTGTCCCTTCAAACCAGAAAAAAAGTTTGAACTGCTGCCATAAAGCCCAAGTGACTTACTTGGTGCGTTGCCTGTTGTATTTCACGGATGACTGACTTTGAGTCACTCTTCAGTGGGCAGGAGATGACCACGAAGCCTACGAACTGCAGGTCACGCTCCACAGACTCGCGCGGCATGTCACGAACCTGACGGACAGACAACAAAGCTGGACAAAACTAATAATGCTAATGCACTGTCAATTCGGTAATCATGTAATTTTTGTAGAATTGTGAAATAACACTATTAGTTTTTTATAACAAGCAATTGCTAAATCATTCACTAAATATTGTCTTAAATGCACCTAATACTCCTATCATTCTGTTTACATTATTTGAAATAATAATCCCCATAGCTCTCACAACACAATGCAAACAGGTCGAAATTGGGGGGACTAGTCCTCTAAAATATTTAGTGGGTATATATTGAGTATATGTTGGCCCACCTCATATATTGGCCCACCTCATATGCTCACGGAAACCAAAGTTGTCAATATTCAAGAGCGTCCGACACTACTGCTACATCTCGTGCTTTAACAATTCTTGTTTGACATGGGCTTCGGAAACACAGCAAGGCTTGGAGGTGGAGGCAATCAAATATCTTATTTAATTAAGTGAACATTGGAATAAATTACGCAATCTCATGGTAACATTGTTACTTTATGAGAAACTTGTAATGTTTGGTACACTACTAAGTTACTAACCTGTTGATGAGAGAGGGTACCAAGGGGCCTATAGCCGAGGGCAAGGACTCGTGCCCCCCGCCTCGCCATCTCCAGGTACACGTCATTGTAGTCAGAGGGCACGGACGAGAACTGACAATGTCACAACAACGTTGTCATTAACTGTCACCATAGTGACGTTTACACAACAGTAGTAATGCAACTTCTATTGGTGCCTAAATCCTCTGGAATCCAAACTCGGAGGTGCAGCAAAGAGAATCATTAAGTATGATATTGAGAAGAGATGCAGGGAATCGTTACAAGAACAAGGCACCGCCATGGATTTAGGGAGAAAATGCTATTCCAAAAAATACATCTTGAGCTTTTTACGGAAGGTAGATAGAGTTTCAAATGAAACAGTAACACCAACTCAGTAATGTCAGTGTGGTGACGTCTCTGCCACAATGACACCAGCTCAGTAATGACAGTGTGGTGACGTCTCTGCCACAGTGACACCAGCTCAGTACTGTCAGTGTGGTGACATCTACACAATCATCCATCATTGCCATCATCTTAACACCCATTAAAATCATCATTGTCATCATCTTAACATCCATTAAAATCATCATTGTCATCAGTGCTAAAATATTTATAACAGCAAATCAAAGCTCATTTTTACACAGCAAAAATATCACAGTGCAGTGTCAATAATTACCATTGGTCTGAGGGTCTCTGGGGTGTCAATAGTTACAAATGGTCTGAGATTCTCTGGGTGTCAATAGTTACCATTGGTCTGAAAGTCTCGGGGGGTGTCAATAGTTACCATAGGTCTGAGGGTCTCTGGGTGTCAATAGTTACCATTGGTCTGAGGGTTTCGGGGGTGTCAATAGTTACCATAGGTCTGAGGGTTTCGGGGGCGCCCTTCACGGCAGCAATGTACTCTGTGTCCACAGAGCCAGTTGCAGTGTGGCCAGCAATCACTGACATGCGCTTCAGTGAACTGGCGAAGTGGAAGCGATGGCAGATCTTCATGGCCTGAGACTTGCCTCGCTTTGGAATCACTGTGTCTCCTGCGACATGCAGAGATGTAATGTTGGAAAGGTCATGATAATAATAATTTTAGTACAGTTACAAATTCATAGGTCCATAAAATAAGAGTTCTTAAATCTTGCAGTTCTGCATCAAGGCACACTGTACCTAGTTATTGTGGGTTACACATGGAGTTTCCCAGAGGCAGAAGATGCTGCAGCTTGTGGCTAGGGTGTTGGGTAGCACATTCATAGCTTGTGGCTAGGGTGTTGGGTAGCACATTCATAGCACTGCAATTAATGTCAATGTCAAGAGCATAACAAATTCTTTGGATTTGGTCAAGTCAATGGAAAACAACAACACGCAACATTGAGGCCCGAGGGAGTGCTCACCTTTTGTAAGGTTCCAATCGACTGCACTTAGTGTGGCTTTCTCGAGGGGGTCACCAACAAGGTCATCGTCAAGCTGAACTAGTGCATGACACGTAGCTAGTGCACGCACCGTCTCAAGTGGTGCATCGCTGACGGCGCAGATCCCGTCTCTGCCCCTGAAATGTCACCAACGGCCTATAATTACCCCAGTTGGGCGACATTGAATGGTTAAAACCTGTCAACCCCAATACACAGTCATTGTTAACCCCCTTATGGTATGAATTGTGCACAATCAAAGGTCCTTCTCCAAATTGTTTTATTTGTCTCGTTTTAGAATAATTTTGTGAAAAATCCACTATGACAAGCTAGCTCATTTGTGCAAAAGTTATTTAGTTCTGGTGAAATCATTGAACAAGCTATTAATATTTTTACTGGATCTGGACAAAATTGTATGCGACAAACTCTAACTCTTTGTGTAATAATGACAATGAGAGGGCAAAGTTATTCACACATTCTATCTAGCCACGCAGTAGTAGTTAATGAATGCTGTAATACAATGTCAATGTAGGGTGGACGTACGGCAGTCCAGCGATGCCTTCCACCACCAGATTGTCGCTGGTCAGCGTGCCGGTCTTGTCAAAGCAGCAGATGTCCAGTTTACCCGCGAATGGAATGCGGAACGGCTCGGTGCAGAAGACGTCTGAAGAATACCACATATGACTGCATCATGCATGAAAGGCAACAATGTAACTCACATGCAACAATGTAACTCACATACAACAATGTAACTCACATACAACAATGTAACTAACATGCAACAATGTAACTCACATACAACAATGTAACTCACATACAACAATGTAACTAACATAAACAATGTAACTAACATAAACAATGTAGCTCACATACAACAATGTAACTAACATAAACAATGTAACTAACATAAACAATGTAGCTCACATGCAACAATGTAACTAACATAAACAATGTAGCTCACATGCAACAATGTAACTCACATACAACAATGTAACTCACATGCAACAATGTAGCTCACATACAACAATGTAACTCACATACAACAATGTAACTCACATACAACAATGTAACTCACATACAACAATGTAACTCACATACAACAATGTAACTCACATGCAACAATGTAACTCACATACAACAATGTAACTCACATACAACAATGTAACTCACATGCAACAATGTAACTCACATGCAACAATGTAACTCACATACAACAATGTAACTCACATGCAACAATGTAACTCACATACAACAATGTAACTCACATGCAACAATGTAACTCACATGCAACAATGTAACTCACATGCAACAATGTAACTCACATGCAACAATGTAACTCACATGCAACAATGTAACTCACATGCAACAATGTAACTCACATGCAACAATGTAACTAACATACAACAATGTAACTCACATGCAACAATGTAACTCACATGCAACAATGTAACTCACATGCAACAATGTAACTCACATACAACAATGTAACTCACATACAACAATGTAACTCACATACAACAATGTAACTCACGTACAACAATGTAACTCACATGCAACAATGTAACTCACATACAACAATGTAACTCACATACAACAATGTAACTCACATGCAACAATGTAACTCACGTACAACAATGTAACTCACATACAACAATGTAACTCACATAAAACAATGTATCTAACATACAACAATGTAACTGTATGTGTCCGATTACCATCCTAATTACAAAGGAACCTTGCTATCCAGACACATTGGTCCCCACTGTATGTGTCTGGATTAACATGTTTTCCAGATAAACGAATTAATGGGGTATATTAGCATTTGGAAATTCCATTCCCATGAAATGATGTCCAGATGCCGGGGTTTCCAGATTATCTGCGTCCGGATTAATGAGGTTCAACTACATGTTGTAACAAATTTAAACCTGAGTAAAACTTGTTGAAGGTCGAAGGGAAACAGCGACTTACAGAGCTTGGCTAGGGCCAGTAGAGATGTGTTGACAGCCAATGAGAGTTCTATGGGTAGTTCGGGGGGCACCACGGAAGTGAGTATGAGGGTGCACTCAAGGAATAACTTGTATTTGTTGCGAGTTGGGTCCTCTGTTCCTGCAATCACAGAGAACCAACATTAATTCAACTATGACAACACATTACCATAAAAAATAGGGTGAATTCCAAAACAATCCAACATTTTGATGACACAGTTATTGAAAGATTCGTTATTGTTCCACCATATTGCAACATTTTATGCAAAGTTACACAGTTGCCTTTAAAGTGAAACCAGTCACGGCTATGGGGCTGTGCACCTAAGAAACAATAAAGTTACACAGTTGCCTTTAAAGTGAAACCAGTCACGGCTATGGGGCTGTGCACCTAAGAAACAACAAAGTTACACAGTTGCCTTTAAAGTGAAACCAGTCACGGCTATGGGGCTGTGCACCTAAGAAACAACAAAGTTACACAGTTGCCTTTAAAGTGAAACCAGTCACGGCTAGGGGGCTGTGCACCTAAGAAACAACAAAGTTACACAGTTGCCTTTAAAGTGAAACCAGTCACGGCTATGGGGCTGTGCACCTAAGAAACAACAAAGTTACACAGTTGCCTTTAAAGTGAAACCAGTCACGGCTATGGGGCTGTGCACCTAAGAAACAACAAAGTTACACAGTTGCCTTTAAAGTGAAACCAGTCACGGCTATGGGGCTGTGCACCTAAGAAACAATAAAGTTACACAGTTGCCTTTAAAGTGAAACCAGTCACGGCTATGGGGCTGTGCACCTAAGAAACAACAAAGTTACACAGTTGCCTTTAAAGTGAAACCAGTCACGGCTATGGGGCTGTGCACCTAAGAAACAACAAAGTTACACAGTTGCCTTTAAAGTGAAACCAGTCACGGCTATGGGGCTGTGCACCTAAGAAACAACAAAGTTACACAGTTGCCTTTAAAGTGAAACCAGTCACGGCTATGGGGCTGTGCACCTAAGAAACAACAAAGTTACACAGTTGCCTTTAAAGTGAAACCAGTCACGGCTATGGGGCTGTGCACCTAAGAAACAACAAAGTTACACAGTTGCCTTTAAAGTGAAACCAGTCACGGCTATGGGGCTGTGCACCTAAGAAACAACAAAGTTACACAGTTGCCTTTAAAGTGAAACCAGTCACGGCTATGGGGCTGTGCACCTAAGAAACAATAAAGTTACACAGTTGCCTTTAAAGTGAAACCAGTCACGGCTATGGGGCTGTGCACCTAAGAAACAATAAAGTTACACAGTTGCCTTTAAAGTGAAACCAGTCACGGCTAGGGGGCTGTGCACCTAAGAAACAATAAAGTTACACAGTTGCCTTTAAAGTGAAACCAGTCACGGCTATGGGGCTGTGCACCTAAGAAACAATAAAGTTACACAGTTGCCTTTAAAGTGAAACCAGTCACGGCTAGGGGGCTGTGCACCTAAGAAACAATAAAGTTACACAGTTGCCTTTAAAGTGAAACCAGTCACGGCTAGGGGGCTGTGCACCTAAGAAACAATAAAGTTACACAGTTGCCTTTAAAGTGAAACCAGTCACGGCTATGGGGCTGTGCCCCTAAGAAACAATAAAGTTACACAGTTGCCTTTAAAGTGAAACCAGTCACGGCTATGGGGCTGTGCACCTAAGAAACAATAAAGTTACACAGTTGCCTTTAAAGTGAAACCAGTCACGGCTATGGGGCTGTGCACCTAAGAAACAATAAAGTTACACAGTTGCCTTTAAAGTGAAACCAGTCACGGCTATGGGGCTGTGCACCTAAGAAACAATAAAGTTACACAGTTGCCTTTAAAGTGAAACCAGTCACGGCTATGGGGCTGTGCACCTAAGAAACAATAAAGTTACACAGTTGCCTTTAAAGTGAAACCAGTCACGGCTATGGGGCTGTGCACCTAAGAAACAATAAAGTTACACAGTTGCCTTTAAAGTGAAACCAGTCACGGCTATGGGGCTGTGCACCTAAGAAACAACAAAGTTACACAGTTGCCTTTAAAGTGAAACCAGTCACGGCTAGGGGGCTGTGCACCTAAGAAACAACAAAGTTACACAGTTGCCTTTAAAGTGAAACCAGTCACGGCTATGGGGCTGTGCACCTAAGAAACAATAAAGTTACACAGTTGCCTTTAAAGTGAAACCAGTCACGGCTATGGGGCTGTGCACCTAAGAAACAATAAAGTTACACAGTTGCCTTTAAAGTGAAACCAGTCACGGCTATGGGGCTGTGCACCTAAGAAACAATAAAGTTACACAGTTGCCTTTAAAGTGAAACCAGCCACGGCTAGGGGGCTGTGCACCTAAGAAACAATAAAGTTACAGAGTTGCCTTTAAAGTGAAACCAGTCACGGCTAGGGGGCTGTGCCCCTAAGAAACAATAATAACTAACCATGTGCAACTAAAATAAAAAATATGGTTTACTCAGGTGCTCTAAAAACCAGATATTCCGGTCATTTCTCTAGTTGACTGAGCGCTGACATATTAACCAGCGAGACCGATAAGTGCATGCCCAGTTCTACGAAAACTGGGTAACCTAGAAAATTGTGATCAAGGGAGGCCGGCATACACAAAACCAATACAAATTGTGATCAAGGGAGGCCGGCATACACAAAACCAATACAAAGTCTGAAACAAATGTGTTATTTTGCAAGAAAGAGAACTAGTTAACACAGGCCAAAATATGTTAAATAAGTTGAGTTTGGATGCAAACAGGTGTACAGTATACAAATGAGAGTATGCGACCATGGTTGCATACATGATTTTATGCTGGCAGCGGCGCGGGCAGGGCACGTGAGGGTCAATAGGTTATTATGCTAATCTAAGCGTAGGCAAAGATACCAGGATGACTGAATAAGCGCTCCCGTGACACCGCTAAACCAATCAGAGCGCGGCAGTCATTCGAATGACGCAGTTTGAAAGTAAGCAGCTTCACTCCGAATGTTTGATACATGCGGAGCAGACCTGCTTTCTCGGTGTTACAAGTTTTCGACCCACCCTCCTCCCCAATTTCTTCTGCTGAATGTTATATTAATGTGTTTATTAGTGTCGTGCTTGATAACATTTTGTACATTACCGGTGGAAGTGAAGTCACCACCTTCCCTATTACGCTTTCCCAGTGGACTTTGGGCTTTTCATTCGGCTATCTGCCCGTTCACATAGGGTTTTGGTGCGGAGTGGAAGATGACTTCCCTTCCATCCTCGATGTTGGGATGGTTTATTGCTAATCAGGCGTTATGGCCCCACCTTTTAGGTTACATAAATATATAGAGTAGGAATTTTAGCAAGTAGTGTATTCCAGTAATGCAGTATATGCAAATAGGTTTTTGTCGGTATTGGGTAATGTTTTAATGTGCTGGTGATGATGCCATGAATTGTCTTGTGTTGTAGGAATATTACTACATGTACTGTATTGCTATGTCGAAGTGTGGGCTCTGGGAGCATTGTGTCCAGGCGGCTTTGTATGAGGCTCAGCCACATGCTTGGCGCATGTTACAGGGTCCACACTTCATGCTTTTAATCGGAATAATATGCCATTAGGCATACTCTTAATAAACGTCATTTATTTGGCCTTTTCATATCCTTACACCTGGCTTGCGTTGTTGGTTGCATAAATATATTTTCACTTGATGAGTGAATTTTGCAAGACTGACACATGTGACGTAGGGTTATCTGACAATATGGCACGGCCCATGAAATTAAAATGATGTGTGTTCAACGAGGTTTTCCTAGTAAACCCCTGGCGTGATATTCTTAATTGTAGTTGCAAATGGTTGTTTTTGTGACCCTGTACATAAATGTGATTCTACTGATTTTTTACAATAAAATTAGTTTTGACTTATTGACATTTCCATGTAGACATATTATTCAACTTGCCATATATGTATGTTGCAATGTCGAAACAGACTTCTGTCACAAAACATAGCCTCTATGTGATGGTGATTGTTACTAAGTATTTGATTTTGTCAAATGAAGCTGCTGTATTTTTTTGGATATTGCCTGTCAAAAAAATATTGGATATTGCCATGTCAAAAAAATATCCCGTTGGAAAGAAATGTTAAAATACCTCACCTTATGTTTTGCGTAAAACATGAAGGGTATCAAAATAATTATGAGCAAGTTTCATGTTGTTGGTCCAGCAAAAGAGAAACTACAACATTCCAAAGAGCTCACCCTTGATCCACACATAGGAGGCTGCGATGATGGCGAAGATGAGCAGAAAAAGGATGAAGAAGAAGCTCTCAAGGTTGTTCGCTGTCACCCGCTTCACGCCGAACAGAATCGTCTTGAGCAACTTGCCCTGAGACGTGCTGAATCCATTGCGTAGTACAAATGCCACACAGCCGTTGTCACTGGCTGAAAATTAACCACGCGGTAATATTTAACCAGGAAACTGTCTCCGTCTCTCCCCCACCCTACCTCCCTCTGTCTCTCCCCCTCCCTACCTCCCTCTCTGTCTCTCCTGCTCCCTACCTCCCTTTCTGTCTCTCCCCGACCTACCTCCCTCTCTGTCTCTCCCCCTCCCTACCTCTCTCTATGTCTCTCCCCCTCCCTACCTCCTTCTCTGTCTCTCCCAGAAATTTAATGACCTGTATAATAATCTCCAAAAAAGTAATTTTGGGTGATCTTGAATCTTGAGCACATTGTTTTCAAAGCATTGCATATCCTATCTCATGTGATGGAGTGGTCCGCCTTGCGCTGTGTTTATGCATGATCAATCACCACCATCTAGACATTTTATATATATATATATATATATATATATATATATATATATATATATATATATATATATATATATATATACATATGTATATATATATATATATATATACATATGTATATATATATATATAAACATATTACATATAACAACATGTATATAACAATATAAAATATCAGTCTAATTAAATCCACCAAGACTATGCTACCTCGAGACACAGTACTTAAGCTTTTGAACATTTAGAAAATGTTCTGTTTACACCACTGTAGAGCCCTGTTGACAGTCATGACGAGGTGAGTCTGAGACTGTGCAGTACCTTTGAGTCCAGGCCCGGTCTTGCTGGGGGGCGAGTGCTGTACTACCTTTGTGCCCCCATACAGCATGTGTAACTTGCCGTCAAGTTCCATGTCGAACACCTTCCCTGGATCCAGCGTTTCTATCGCCTCCTGCAGCAACAAACCCCCTCCGTGGCAAGTATGGTCTAGGGGTAAATCTAATACACATTGTAATCAGACTTGGGGTCAGTTACATTGTCAATGAAACACTAATTCCATTTTCAGAATTGGTGTTGTTTTTAGAAGTATTTGAAACTGGTGAAAATATAGTTGGTTTCTCAATTACATTGTGTAACTTTTCAACTTAATTTATTCCCTACAAATAAACAATAAAATATATATAAATTATCATATTTGTTTGGCATTATGACTATGTATCATAACATGCAGAAATTAAATAAAGTTGCTATAAAAATAGATGTTATTTGTTGACATGACCGAGTAATGTTACTGGTGCAGTGTTTCAACGGCCATGATGGGTTAGAGACAAGCAATTTGTTAGTCAGCTGTACCAACACTTCCAAGCAATGTTTCAACATGAGACCAAGCAGGCAATACCTTCATCACTGGCACAGATTCTCCTGTCAACATTGACTCATCAACAATACACGGTCCCCGTAGCAACAACATGTCACATGGTACCAACTTCTCATCCTGTGAACGACCTGGAATCAACATGTGACACTGCATTGTGTAACACTCCCACCGGAAAACACTTCTTAAAATATCACTCATAGCTAACATAGCTCAAGAATGTATAAATACAGCATTACAGAGTATTGGGGAAAAACAGGTAAGGCCTTAGACTTTAGAGACTTGTGCAAAAAAAACATTCTGCCTAAAAACTTAAAAACATTCTAGTACCAAATGACTGAGTCAACAGTTGAGCATGTCAGTAACTTTAACAATTCACTGTGTCTGTATCTTCAATAATTCAGTGTGTGAATAACAATACAGCGTGTCAGTAACTTTAACAATTCAACATGTCAGTAACTCTAACAATTCAGTGAGTCAGTAACTTTAACAATTCAGTGTGTCAATAACTTTAATAATTCAACCTGTTGGTAACTTTTACAATTCAGTGTGTCGGTAACTTTAATAAATCAGCGTGTCGGTAACTTATCACAATTCAATGTGTCAGTAACTGCAACAAGGCAAAACATGGCATTTTATCAACACAATCTTTGGTGTAACAGTGCTTACTGGTTATGCTTGAAATTGGCATGCTTTTATTGGTTTATACAAAATGATAAATAAGAATGAAACATACAGATGAACAGTCACGAGGAAAATCAACATAATGTGCAGCCAATATGACTTGTTAGTAGAAATATGACATACTAGCATACAATGGAGAGCTACTCACCTATAGAGACTACATCCCCTGCAACCAGTTCGTCACTTAGTACAGGACGCCATTTCCGACATCTGTACGTCTGAATGTGAAGACAATCATATTTCAAACAGTCAGAGTTTATGCAGAGACAGGTGAAAAAACTTTCAGATTTTATTAAATTCAAACCATTGCCTGAGCATTCTTGTTATAAAAACATCAATCATTTAATGTTGGGGTAAGAGAAGGATTTTCGCATCTTGAGAACAAAAAAGTAGTGATATAACAAACCCCTAGGTAGACAGGATAGGTTTATATAATTATAAATATGAGATACACATTTTATATTTCCAGATGCAGGTAGGTCCTACTAGACACATTCTGTATACACACCTGTATCATGTATGGCTTGTTTCCCATCTTGCGAATCTCCGTCATGTTTCTCAGCTGTTGCTGGACCAGTGTTGCCTCAAAGGCTATTAGCATCATCAGGGTGAAGAGACTGTAGTACCAATACTCGTCCAAACACCACAGACCTACACAGAACACCTGCAGCACAACACAATACTCATCCAAACACCACAGACCTACGCAGAACACCTGCAGCAAAACACAATATCCGTATACATTATAAAAGACATTACAGAAAAGCTGGTCATACTGAGTTACCATCATCGACATCACCAATATGTCACGTGGAGACAGACAACCACAGAGGGAGCTTACCTGGAAGACAAAGAAAGGAGACAGACAACCACAGAGGGAGCTTACCTGGAAGACAAAGGAAGGAGACAGACAACTACAGAGGGAGCTTACCTGGAAGACAAAGAAAGGAGACAGACAACCACAGAGGGAGCTTACCTGGAAGACAAAGAAAGGAGACAGACAACCACAAAGGGAGCTTACCTGGAAGACAAAGAAAGGAGACAGACAACCACAGAGGGAGCTTACCTGGAAGACAAAGGAAGGAGACAGACAACCACAGAGGGAGCTTACATGGAAGACAAAGAAAGGAGACAGACAACCACAGAGGGAGCTTACCTGGAAGACAAAGAAAGGAGACAGACAACCACAGAGGGAGCTTACCTGGAAGACAAAGAAAGGAGACAGACAACCACAAAGGGAGCTTACCTGGAAGACAAAGAAAGGAGACAGACAACCACAGAGGGAGCTTACCTGGAAGACAAAGGAAGGAGACAGACAACCACAGAGGGAGCTTACCTGGAAGACAAAGAAAGGAGACAGACAACCACAGAGGGAGCTTACCTGGAAGACAAAGAAAGGAGACAGACAACCACAGAGGGAGCTTACCTGGAAGACAAAGAAAGGAGACAGACAACCACAGAGGGAGCTTACCTGGAAGACAAAGAAAGGAGACAGACAACCACAGAGGGAGCTTACCTGGAAGACAAAGAAAGGAGACAGACAACCACAGAGGGAGCTTACCTGGAAGACAAAGAAAGGAGACAGACAACCACAGAGGGAGCTTACCTGGAAGACAAAGAAAGGAGACAGACAACCACAGAGGGAGCTTACCTGGAAGACAAAGAAAGGAGACAGACAACCACAGAGGGAGCTTACCTGGAAGACAAAGAAAGGAGACAGACAACCACAAAGGGAGCTTACCTGGAAGACAAAGAAAGGAGACAGACAACCACAGAGGGAGCTTACCTGGAAGACAAAGAAAGGAGACAGACAACCAGAGGGAGCTTACCTGGAAGACAAAAAAAGTAGACAACCACAAATGGAGCTTACCTGGAAGACAAAGAAAGGAGACAGGCAACCACAAAGGGAGCTTACCTGGAAGACAAAAAAGGAGACAACCACAAAGGGAGCTTACCTGGAAGACAAAGAAAGGAGACAGACAACCAGAGGGAGCTTACCTGGAAGACAAAAAAAGTAGACAACCACAAAGGGAGCTTACCTGGAAGACAAAGAAAGGAGACAGGCAACCACAAAGGGAGCTTACCTGGAAGACAAAAAAGGAGACAACCACAAAGGGAGCTTACCTGGAAGACAAAGAAAGGAGACAGACAACCACAAAGGGAGCTTACCTGGAAGACAAATAAAGGAGACAGACAACCACAAAGGGAGCTTACCTGGAAGACAAAGAAAGGAGACAGACAACCACAAAGGGAGCTTACCTGGAAGACAAAAAAAGGAGACAACCACATAGGGAGCTTACCTGGAAGACAAAGAATGGAGCCGTGGCCCTCTCCTTGAACAGCTCTGCAAACTGTGGGATATCAAGCACCATGCTGCAACAACAAGGCAGTATGTGAGTCTAAGCTACAGCTAACTACACTGAACAATACAAGGGTGCTATCAACGATCTTTAATGAAATTGTATTAGCAACAATAAAGAAATTGTTGGGTGTTTTTCATAACTAACAATAAGTAGATCAGGAATGACTTGCACGCTGGTAACAGTTGGCAAAAAGTAGATACAATTCCAGGTTGACAGTGGGGCTGTTGCTAGTAGATGTATACGCTAGAAATATAACTAAGTAAGCATCAGTAAACTGGTCGCTGTCGACCCTATTATAACTATGTAATGATTGTAATATATTCATGTGTAGATTATATTACAGTAATAAACAGACATATACAGTTGGACAACAATATTATTAATTAATAATAATAAATGTTCACATTAAGTGGTGTGTAGTACTGAGATAATACATACATGTAATGATGCCAGGCACCGGTAATAGTAGCACATGTATTAGAAGGAACATTAGATGTGTGCACAACAAGACAGGGTGGAAAGGATCAAAGTTAAGCTAGAGCAGCATCCCCTTATAACACGTGCATTTGGTGATGGGATGGGACAAAACTTTTTAAGTTGGGTTTATTTTGAATGCTAGGCAGAATTACATTCCAGATCAAAGCAAATCTTTCCTACCAACCTACCCTAAAAATTTAGAGCATGAAACAGTAAAGATCATTCTGATCAGACCTGGGGTCGAAGTACTCGGTACTCGTGTAGATTTTTTTTAAACTCGTACTCGTCCTTATACTCGTAGAAATTATGGTCATGTACTCATACTCATGTTCAATGTACTCAGATGTTACGAGTACATTACAAGTACATCTGAGTATTTTTTCAATATGATATTGTGAAAATTATTTAATTTCTTATTTTATCAAATCATTGACAACTACAACAATAATTTCAAAAAGTATGGTAGCAAATTGTATTACCTGCATATGTATGTAAAAATAATTGTATGTTCTTACATGCATATCAAAGTCCTATGTTTTCTAATATGGGATCGTTAAAAACACTTTCATTACGTCAATTCTATTGCAACAACCATGATATTAATTGCAATGTAATAGCCTTTGATTTGTAATAATAATTATTGTTACATTTAGTAGGTGGTTTAATTTTTACTTGGTATTGGTGAATTTTCACAAATTCACACTGTGGATCACTTTTCTGCACATTGAATGCACTGAAGCCACAAAGGCTTCGATTCAAAAGGCAGCATCTTTTGATTCTTTTCCCAGTCAGAAACCCTTAGTTCATATCCATAGTTGTACTAGTTACCAGTCCAGGCCACAATCCTTGTGTTTGTTTAATTAAGCCAGGAAGCCCAGAATGAAAGAGTCATTCATCAGTTGCCATAACATGCCTTTGTTGCTCTCACAAGTGACAGTGCTGAGTACTGCTAGCTGAGTCTTCTTCTGAAGATGTTTGGTGACTCAAGTCAGACAGTCTGCACCAGTATTGTCTGATGCCCATTTGTAGTGTTGTTACAGTACAAAGGGGATATTGAGCCCTGGACACTGGCAGGTGCTAACCCACCCTCTCAGCAAACATTAGTTGTGGACTACAAGCCTGACAGTGCTCATTGATTCATATATTATATATATTTAATGGTTATATTTCTTCTTTTCTTTTCTTTTGTTATGCTGTGCTATAAAATGCATTTTGAAAAGTATTTTCAATTTAAATACATTTTAACCCATATTTAAATGCATACCCTGAACATTTGCATTTGAATGCAAATCGCACCTTTGGTCCCAAACATAAAGAGGTTTTTACAGTTTTCCTCATAAAAAGTCTGATCAACTGCCATGGCATAGTCAACTCTTCCTGAATTATATAAATTAATTCACAGTGCTTAACAGTGTTTTATATTTACAATACATTATTATTACTATACACAGTTACTATATCATACAATATGTACTCGTACTCATGGAAATTTACTCATACTCAGCTTTGAGCAATGTACTCGTAATCAGCCATCACCAATGTACTCGTACTTTACTCATGAAAATGTACTCGGCCCCACGTCTGATTCTGATAGGCCCAAGATAATAATGTCATGAAACATGCCTGTTTTTGCCATAGCTGTTGATTGATGCCTTCACTGCCTCATCATCCATGTAGCCCTTCCACTCCATGTATTCCCCAACCGTCCAGTGCACTGGGAACTGGACGGCCTCAAAACGTTTCTTCTCTTCAGCATCATAAATATAGCGCATCTTTTGGAAGACGAACCAAATGTCAACGCTGCTTGTACTGGTGTCCTGTCAGAAAACAAATATATAATCATCACAATAAAAAGTAGCAGATAAACATTAATTACTAGCAGTTGGAATATCGTGCAAACAAACCTGATATTTTGTATGTTTGCAGCAATAGATGTAATAGAAAAGTAATAGACTATTATCTATTACTTTAGGATCTATTACTATTACTTTTGAAAAAAGTTCCTCTATTACAAAAAAAATGCCTATTACAATTACATATTACTATTATTCCATGCATTTGCTTTGGAGAAACTCCCATAAAATTAATTCGGAATTTGAACTGAAAGATTTGGGCTGGAATTTGAATTTAAATAAATGAATTTAAAAAAAAAATTAACTGAATTGATTAAATTGAAAGGAATTTGAAATGGAATTGATTAAACTGAAAGGAATTCGAAATGGAATTAACCTCAGCCCTAGTAATAGTAGTGCAAGACACAAAATGACGGTCAAAGAAAATATTTCAACTAATTTCATTATTATTTAGCTATACATCAAGAGTGGGCATTTGGTAATGTTGAAAACTCACTTTTTTCTTGTATAGAGGGACAAGCTCTGAATAGCCATTGTTGGGAGTGGGATCGACCTTCACTAATGTCGCATCAAATGGGCTGCTGGCCTGAAAGCATTCAATACAACGAACACTGAGCCAACACAATCTAAACCACTGCAGAGTTTGCATCAAATCAATTTATACAAAACAGCATGGTTTAATGACTATACTTACCGTATAATTCCCAATAGTAGCGCACTACCTAATAGACGCACACCCCCTTTTTGAGAAGTGAAACCATGCACAAGAACATAGATTTTCAGGAGTGAAGGCACTCTGAACGCAAATGACAGCAATACTGCTGCAGTTGGCGTCACCTTGCGGACAATATAAATAATTCATAGTGTGTTTTTAGCCACGACGTGGCACCACATTGTTATCACTACTGGCTGCTTTCACCAGATGTCTGTACTAGGACTAGCTTTTATTTATTTTATCGCTCACTCGTCGTCAGCAAAGCGTGAGTTTGAATTGTCTATTTAATGATGCTCAAAGAATCGAGTGGTGGGCAGTTGACGTTGTCTGGAATTACAAAAACCGCAAACGAATGTGCTTTTACAATGTCTCGTGCGTTTTTGTAGTGTGTCAATCGAGTGTCATTTGGTTTGGTAGATGCATTGAAACTGCATCTTTGAAAAACAAACAATGCAACACCTCGTTGTAGGCCTACATTAAGTTTATTTAGCACCATCAAAACAATTCGAAGCACATGTAGATTGGACAACATACATCACACAAAACGAGCGTTAGTTATGAAACAGACCGGTGATCAATAGCATGGTTCCCGAATCATTCCATAGAAGCGCCCCACATTCTTCTTATCGGTCACAGTGGCGCCACACTGCGGATTAGCTACCAGCCTGATTTCACACATAGCAACAGATAATGATTCGGGCCACGTTTAAGAACTATTAGACGCGCACCCACGCATTGCGCATCTGTAGGGAATAATACGATAATTATCTAATTCTCTTAATTGTTCTATCTCAAAGTTAATCTAAGTTAATAATGGTATACTTTAATTTTTATTGAGCTGTACTATATTTACCATTAGACATTCTATAAAACGGGAATCTGACAAACCCGAAATCATCTGATGAAAATCGTTATATTTTACCTTCAAATTGAATTGTTGGACCTGTTTAAATTACCATACCATGTATTCGATTTGTATGAAACTTGATGCAATGATGGTACAGAGCCAGAGACCCCAGCAGCAAAGAGAATCATTGCTATACAGTAATAAACATATAAACATGAGCTACATTTAACAAGATTGCCATCCAAGGCAAAGACCCAGATGGCAAGTGGACAAGGAAGCCATTGGCTTACAGAGAATCCTACTTTTTTTATCTGTGTATAACCCGCCCTCCTGAGATATGTGTCAATCTTTTTTTTAAACATATTCATGATGCTACCATTTATACAATCTGTAGATAACTTGTTCCATAAAATCCATTTAATATAGGTAGGTCAAGACAAATATTATTTGTTGATATAGAGCCTTCAACCATACACCATTAGATAACTGATATAATACAGTGATATAAGCTTTGTGAATAAAAATATTTTGTAGAAGTCATTTGATACGTATGAATGTGGCATTTTTGTCGGACAGGTTCTAGGAGTAAACAGCACCAAAATTAGCTATTTTATAGACAGTTAGAAACTGTTTTTATTCACAGCTCATAAACTGCTGAACATAGTACCATCAAACTTGGCAGATTGTACACTCATTGCATACAGATTATAAAAGTTAAGCTACACTTAATTTCATAATCAAATAATTAATGATAATTTAATTTATAAATGGACAAAACTATGAGCGGTTGTGGTTATATTGTAAAATATATATATATTTTGTATTTATAAGTACCAATAATAATAGTACGTAATATATTAAGTATTAGTTAAATTAGAAGTATATAATATTTTACATAATTAATTTCTGAATTTCTTTGAACTGACTTTGAGAACAAACAAGTGTGCTCTCACTCATAAAATGTTATTAAAATTAATGCATGTGTAATGATTAAATATCATAGAAACAAATTGTAACAACCACTTTTGTCCGTGTTTTACTTGTTTGGAATAAATAAAGACTTTTTAATTTTAAGCTGCTGTCAATTTATACTTGCTCGATGCACGGAAGCGGGAGGAACTTCAGATTGAAGCCGAACTTCTCCTCTTTCAAAACATCAGATTGGTTGTAATATGCTGCAGGAACACGTTGTGGAAACTAATTTATAAACACCAGGGGGTACCAGAAATGCGGAGATTCAACCTTGCTCTACTCGGGCTCTGTGAAACTCGATGGACCCAGTCAGGACAACTGCGACTAACAACAGGAGAGATCATACTATACTCTGGACACGAGGAAGATGATGCCCCTCACTCAGAGGGGGTTGCCCTCTTATTGGGGAAGGAGGCACAGAGAGCACTTATTGGCTGGGAAGCCAGAGGACCGAGGTGCATAACAGCACCCTTTAGAACAAAAGGATTAAAATGAACATAGTGCAGTGTTATGCTCCAACCAACGACAAGACTGATGAAACCAAAGATGAATTCTACAACCAACTTCTTGATATCATGAGCAATTTAGGGGATAAAAACATCAACCTGATTATGGGGGATTTCAATGCAAAGATTGGAGCGGACAACCAAGGATATGAAAATGTGATAGGGGTGCATGGGCTGGGTGTGATGAATGACAATGGGGAGCGGTTTGCGAATGCCTGTGCAATAAACAACATTGTGATTGGGGGAAGTGTGTTCACACACAAAAGAATACATAAGGCGACATGGGTATCTGAAAATCAGATAGACCACATTGGCATAAACAAAATGTTCAGAAGATCGCTACAAGACGTGCGTGTGAAGAGAGGCACTGACGTCGCTTCTGATCACCACCTTGTAACAGCCAGGCTAAAACTTAAGCTAAGAAGAAATGGAGTAGAACAAGAAAGACGAAAGGCAAGATATAATGTGGATTTCCTGAAGGATCCAAGAACAGCAGAAGAATATAAAGTCGCATTAGCTAATAGATTCAAAGTCCTGCAAGAACTGTATGATGAAGATGAGGGAGTAGACATCAACAGCCAATGGAGTCTCATCAAGGATGCAGTAAACACCACATGCGAAGAGATAATTGGCAGAAGGAAACCCCAACAGAAAGACCGGATTTCAGTAGAAACAATGAGGAAAATACAGACCAGAAGAGAAAAGAAGGAGGCAGTCAACAGCAGCCGCACAAGGGCGGCAAAGGTAATAGCTCAGAAAGAGCACACAGCAGCAAATAGAGAGGTGAAGAAAAGTGTCAAAACAGACAAAAGGAACTTCGTGGAGGGACTTGCACAAGAGGCAGAAGAGGCAGAAGCTAGCAGGAACATGAAGCATTTCTACGATACAACAAGGAAGTTAGCTGGAAAGTTTAAGAAATCAGAGACAAAAATGGGAGCATCCTGATGGGGGCAGACAAACAGCTTAACAGATGGGCAGAGCATTTTGAAGAGCTGCTCAACAGACCAGCACCGCAGAATCAACCAGACATCCAACCAGCTGAGACAGATCTCCCAATAGACTGTAACAAACCCACTAGAGAAGAGATAAAAAAAGGCAATCGCACATATGAAAAATGGGAAAGTAACTGGCCCTGATGGTATCCCTGCAGAAGCACTAAAGGCAGATGTAAATACTTCAGTAGAAATGCTGTACAGTCTTTTTGAGGAGATCTGGGAAAAAGAAGAAATTCCAGCAGAATGGAAAGAAGGTTACCTTATCAAGATCCCCAAAAAAGGAGACCTGAGCCGCTGTGATAACTACAGAGGAATCACATTGTTGTCAGTACCTGGGAAGGTTCTAAACAGAATAATCCTAGAGAGGATGAAAGGCACAGTGGACCAAACTTTGCGTGAACAGCAAGCAGGCTTCAGGCAGGACAGATCGTGTACTGACCAGATTGCAACACTGCGAATCATAGTGGAACAATCCATCGAGTGGAACTCATCCCTATACATCAATTTTGTTGATTACGAGAAAGCCTTTGACAGTGTGGACAGGGAGACACTCTGGAAAATGCTAAGACACGATGGGGTGCCCAAGAAACTAGTCAACATGATCAAAAACTCCTATGAGGGAATGTCATGCAGAGTTATTCATGAAGGTCAACTTACAAAGAACTTTGAGGTTATGACGGGGGTGAGACAGGGATGCTTACTGTCACCATTCCTCTTCATTCTAGTCATAGACTGGGTCATGAAAACAGCAACCTAGGAGAAACGAAACGGACTCCAGTGGACGATGCTGACCCAACTTTATGACCAGGACTGTGCGGATGACCTTGCACTCCTGTCTCACAGCCAGATGCAGATGCAGGACAAAACAACAGAACTGGCATTGATTTCAGCGCGGGTTGGGTTGAAAATCAACAAAAGGAAAACAAAGATCCTGAGAACAAATGCTACTTGCGAAACACCAATCATGCTTGAGGGAGAGACACTGGAAGAGGTTAAAGATTTCAGATATCTAGGCAGCATAGTGGATACGCATGGAGGGACAGAGGCTGACGTAAAGAAAAGGATCAGCAAAGCAAGGGTAGCTTTCCACCTGTTGAGAAATGTGTACCTTTGCTTTGCTGATCCTTTTCTTTACGTCAGCCTCTGTCCCTCCATGCGTCAAAGGTAATTGGAGAAACCACCAAAATACGCTTGTTTAACACAAATGTAAAGTCTGTGTTGCTGTACGGAGCGGAATCGTGGCGAATAAACAAGACCACGCTGATAAGGATTCAGACATTTGTCAACCATTGCCTGAGAAGAATTCTGCAAATACACTGGATGGACAGGGTGAGCAACAAAGACCTCTGGGATTGAACACACCAAGCCCAAATAGAGATAGAGATCCTTAAGAGGAGATGGGGATGGCTTGGCCACACCTTGAGAAAGCCAATCACCAACATAACCAGACAGGCCCTGATGTGGAACCCCCAAGGCAAGAGAAAGAGGGGAAGACCAAAAAACACCTGGCGACGTGACCTCGAGGCAGACATCAAGCAAACAGGGAATGGCTGGCAACAACTGGAGAGGATTGCCCAAGACAGGAGGCGCTGGAGAAATGTTGTGGATGGCCTATGCTCCAGGAGGAGTTAAGGGCCTAAGTAAGTAAGGGGGTACCAGAAGATGACTAAGTTCGGCAGTTGTGGAGATGTAAAATCGGGTTCATAAAAATGTCAACTTCAAATGTTAATGTCCTGAAAATAATGCTACAGAAACAAACAAAATACTCGTTCAAGTGTTCACACATTATCATACTTTCATATAGTGATACTGTTGACCTCCCTATTTAATGACAATGATAAATATATGCAACATTAAAAAGAAAAATGTGACAATGTAGGCCCTTCAAACAGAAATGAGATATCATGGTAGAACATTGGTAATTGATTTAAATGAAAGGTAACATGTAAAGGAACCAAAAACTGTTTATTTTATCAATATATCTTTATTAGATTAAAAGATATTGCGATTTTAATGTGGTTAAAATCCCAAAAAATTTTGTATCTTGTATACAGGCAAAAGTCTCCCATTTTTGTGTTATCTTTCAATAAATGTATGATTAAAATGGCATCACTTTTTTGTTTGTACATATATTTTAATAATTTCTTCAGGAGTTGCAAACAATAGCATGCTAATTAGCAACTGTTGACTTATTAATTGAGTTCCTATTAATGATGACTAAAGTATATTTATGACCCTACTTAATGTATTTTGAAATTATACAAATATCTTCATAATGATGGAAGTTATTGCCTTTTATAAAAATGTGTTGAGTTGTGTTTGCACATTAATTAGCCAATATTGACTTATTAATTGCATCAAATGAGTTATGAAATGAGTGTGTGATGTATATGTATGACCCTTGTTCATGAGTTTGTAAACCCTGAACAAATTATACAAATATCTTCATAATCATGGAAGTTACGGCCTTTTATCAAAATGTGTCAGTCAGTTGACGTCACATACTAATTGGCCAATATCGACTTATTAATCGCATTAACTGAGTTACTATTAATGATACATGACTGGACTATGTATATTTATGACCCTACTTAATGTGTTTGCAACTACTGAAGAAATTATTAAAATATATGTACAAACAAAAAAGTTATACCATTTTAATCATACATTTATTGAAAGATAACACAAAATGAGAGACTTTTGCCTGTATACAAGATAAATTTTTTTTCGGCTTTTAACCGCATTAAAATTGCAATATCTTTTAATCTAATAAAGATATATTGATAAAATAAAAAGTTTTTGGTTCCTTTACATGTTACCTTTCATTTAAATCAATTGCCAAATGTTCTATCATGAAATCTCATATATCAGAAATCCAACATACATAATCAGTATTCTCGTCGATAATTATATGATGACAACAATGTATATATAATTTTGGTGAAATTCATACTTTAAATGGAACCAATGTAGGCCTTATCATAGTGTACTAGCTCATAAATATTTATTACACACACTGAACATCGGAAGGTTTATTGCTCGGATCTTTAGCAGTGGCTAACACAATTCCGAGCATCGGAAGGTTAATGCTCGGATCTTTAGCAGTGGCGAACGCAGTTCCGATGCTCCGTGTCCGAGCACCGGAAGGAAGCCACAACAGGCGCATGCGCGTTTAATGCTCGGACCTTTAGCAGTAGCACGCAGGGTTCCGATGCTCGGCTACGTAACAACGTCGTTTTTTTTTAAGTGCCTACTGTAGTCTGTTACACTCTGCAATTTACTGTTTTACATGACAACTGTATATCAATGAATTCTAACAATTGTACAGATACACACATTACGTTATTATTGCAACCGGATGACGAAGATCCTAATTGTAAGCATACCTTCGAGCAGGTTAATGCACACTGCACACTGACAAACCAGTGACAAAACAGACAGCAGAGAATCTGTAGCAGTCCGATCATAGCCAAAGCGATCAACCCCGCCTCAAAATAGCCTTCCAAGCCATAGATGACTACCCACATATACAGCCATACGCCGTACAGTATAAGGAACGGGCCAATGTAGCCATGCAGAATCAATGGACGCAGGTTATGCAGTGAAATATGTTGTATTTCAGTGCCGATCCCCTTATTTTGCAGAGCCATGATGTTTCTTGGACTTCCGGTGATCGGCAGTGAATATACGACGAACCGGCTATGAAATGCATTTTAGGCTATGTTATTACACAGCCTGACATAATTTGTTATAAAAATGACTATCAATAATCCCGTAATATTAATACAATGAAAGGTAAAATGGTGGAGTTTATTGCTCTTGCCTGAAATAAAACATTATAATTATTATTAATTAGACAAGTCGAGGTCAAGGTCAACCGGCATCCTACCGACCTTAGGAAGCAACCGTGCCACCAGTGGAGCCACTCGCCATTTCGTATCGTAGCCTCGATTATCCAGGCTCCGCGATGTGGCGCCACTGTTTGTCGCACACATCTTCGCCTGGATGCAGAGTGTGTTTTTCATTGTGACAGAAATTATGTATGCACCCAAAATTAATTATGTTATCCGGGCATTTGGCCAATTCGCGAAATAAGAGAGAACTTTTATCAGCTTACACGATGCAATTCGAATTAACCTTAAACTTTTATTATATTGAGCTAACTGTCTGACTGAGGGCAGACTAAAAAGTTTAGTGTAGTATCTCGATAATAACGGTGATTGGCTGCTGGCGCTTCACGGGTACGCTTACACCAAATGAAGTGGTGACAGTGGGTAATAACCAGTGTTCGAAATTTAACAAGATTTAACAAGATTTAACAAGATTGCCATCTCGAACAACAAGTTCCAGATGGCAAGTGGACAAGGAAGCCATTGGCTTATCGAGAGTCCAACAATTTTCTCATCTATGTGTAGCCCGCCCTTATCAGATATCTGTCAATTCTATTTTTAAACATATTCACACTACTAGCATTAACACAATCATTTGGCAGTTTGTTCCATTCATTTATCACCCTCTGTGAGAAAGAGTACTTTCTCATGTCCAACCTACACTGCTCCTTAACTAATGCTGCTTTGTGTCCTCTGGTTCTACTGCCTTCTTTAAGTTTGAAGAACATATTCCTATCAACATCCTCATAACCGTTCACTATTTTAAACACTTCTATTTGGTCTCCTCTTAGTCTCCTGGTCTCTAGCGTTGTCAAACCACATTGTAATAAGCGACTTTCGTAACTAAGGTCTCTTAATTCTGGAATCATCTTAGTTGCTCTTCGTTGTATTCTTTCTAGCTTATCTATGTCTTTTTTACGATATGGCCTCCATGCTTGAATACAATATTCCAAATGTGGTCTAACTATTGCTTTGTACAGGGGTACAATTAGATGTTTCTCCTTATACGTGATAGTTCTCCTAATTAGCCCTCGAATTTGATTTCCTTTCGAAGCAGCAATCCCACATTGCTCTGAAACTTTCATGTCAGCATTAAATGTTACTCCTAAATCCTTTTCTTGTGTGGTTCTACCTAGTACAGCATCCCCCATTTTATATTCCTCGTCCATATTTCTATGTCCTATGTGTATACATTTACACTTCCCAAAATTGAATAACATTTGCCATTTTTCTGACCATTTAACTAATTTTTCCAGATCATCCTGTAAACTTTGGTTATCTGTATCATTAGTAACCTTTCTGAATACTTTTGTGTCATCTGCAAATTTGAGTACTTTGCTAGATATGTCATCCTCCAAATCATTTATATATATATTAAAAACAGTATAGGGCCTAATACTGATCCCTGTGGTACCCCACTCAAAACAGATTTCCAATTTGAAATCTCACCATCTACTATTACTCTCTGTCTTCTGTGTGTAAGCCACTTTTCTATCCAGTTGATTACATCATTACCTATACCATGGGCTTTTAGTTTAAGTAACAATCTTTGATGTGGCACTTTATCGAAAGCTTTCTGAAAATCTAAGTAGACAACATCCACTGGTGACCCGTCATTTACCCACTTTGTAATTTCTTCTAAAAAACATAAGAGATTGGTTAGACATGACTTTGCTTTTAGGAATCCATGTTGAGATGTATTTATTAATTTATGTTTTACGAGGAATTCCACCATGTGGTCTTTATTAATGTTTCGAGTAATTTACATACAACTGATGTTAAACTCACTGGTCTGTAATTTTCTGGCTTCTTCCTCGATCCCTTCTTAAATAGCGGCGTAATGTTTGCTTCTTTCCATTCTGAAGGAACTATTCCTTCTTCTAGTGACAAGTTAAATAAGTTTGCAAGTGGTGTACTAATTTGATCAACAATTTCATTTAGCAGTTTTGGTGGTATCCCATCAACTCCAGGTGATTTATTATCTTTCATCTTCTTAATTTTCTTTGCTATCATTTCAGGAGTTACAAATAACTGCCCTAAATGTTCTGATTTATTGCCCTCAAATTTAGTCAATGGAACTGGAAGTGAGCTGATATCTTCTGTGGTAAAAACTGAGCTGAAATACTCATTCAGGACCTCTGCCATTTGGAACCCATCTGAAATTATGTTTTCACTGTTGTTTTCCAGTGGTCCGACCTTATCTCGAACTTTCTGTTTACTCCTTACATAAGCATAGAAACTCTTGCTGTCATTTTTTATATTACCTGCCAATTTTTGTTCAAAGGTTCTTTTAGATTTTCTAATTTCAGTTGTAGCTAGGTTAAGTGCCTCTTTGTAGTTTGTGTAGTCTTCTACATTTCCAGTGTGTTTATAGACCCTCCACAGCATCTGTTTGTGAGCAATTTTTCTAATAGCTTCTTTTGACAGGTGTTTTTTCCTGGATCTTTTCCTTTGTTTTCTTAATGGAATAAATTTCTCAATAATGCCCTCAATCTCATATTTTAAACAAGTCCAGCATTCTGTTGCTGTCTTGTTCTTCAGCAAGTTATTCCAATCTATATTTGCTAGATATGTTCTCATCACTTTATATTTGCCTTTGTTGAAGTTCCTCCTCCATTGTTTTTTATATGTATTCCCTGCCTTTACTTTTATATTAAAATGGATTTGGTTATGGTCACTTGAACCCAAAGGTTCGTGTACTTTAACATTGTCAACTAATTCATTTTGAGAAGACAAAATTAAATCTAACACATTCCCACCTCTGGTTGGTTCCAAGACATGTTGAGTAAGGAAACAATCCTGTGTTAGAAGTAGAAACTGATGGTCGTCACCTACAGCACTCTCTAATGATTCCCATTGTATATGGCCATGGTTAAAATCACCCATTATAACACATTCTCCCTTGCTCACCTCCCTTATCGCCTTTTGTAATTTTACATCCCTCCCTCCCTCCCCCCCTCCCTCCCTCCCCCTCCCTCCCCCTCCCCCCTCCCTCCCTCCCTCCCTCCTGTGTACTGGCGTAGGTGCTTCCTGTTGCGGAGCGTGACACGCCCCGACCCGTCCACTCGTATGACGTATTGGTCGTACTGTCGTACCTCAACCACGATTCCGGTGCGGTCCCTTACGCAATTGCCGATAATGAGTGGAGGTAGGACCCGTGTGTGCTCCGACAGTCGCTTATGTGCCCTCATGTGTCGGATACGTAGTGCGTCCTCTCTTGCTTGCAGTGTCTCGCGCCATGTCCAATGGGGTAGGTACTGTCCAGGCGGCACTGGGATGAAGTCCCGGATGCGGCGTCCAAAGATGATTTCGGCAGGACTGACCTTCGACATCGGAACTGGCGTGTTTCTGTAGGCTAACATGGCCCGTTGGAATGCGTCGGTGTTCAGGGAACCGCCTGGGCCCGTGCTGCCAACCAACATCCGCTTGACCGTTTTCACTCCGACTTCTGCCCTGCAGTTGCTGTGTGGGTTTGCTACGCTCCTGATGCGGTGACATATACCCTAGTTCTTGAGGAATGTCTTTGTAGCGCCTGCCTTGAACTCAGGTCCCCCGTCCGATGAGAGCTCCTCGGCGATGCCGAAGGTCACGAACACTCGTCGGAGCGCGGCAATGGGGCCTTTGGAGCCCTCTGCGTTCTCTTCTACGATAGGCCAATTGGAGTATCTGTCTACGGCGACGAGGTAGTGATGACCGCCGTGGCTGAAGTAGTCAGCGCATATCGCCTGGAAGGGGTAGACTGGTCGTGTTGGTGGTGTAGGTGGCGGGTTTGGTTGTGACGGGGCCATGCGGTTGCACGCTGTACAGCGTGCATGTGTCTCGTCAATTGCCGAAGTCATACCTGGCCAGAAGAATGACCCCTCTGCTCGCGACACCATCATCGACACACCCTGGTGAGCCGAGTGGAGTGCCTGCAAGACACTTGCTCGGAGAGTGGGTGATATGACGATTCTGTCCTTGTAAAGGATGACACCGTCATACTCGGTTATATTCTCCCGGTACTGGTAGTACGTACGGGTGGAACTAGGCATGGCTGATGGCGTGTCAGGAAAGCCGTTGTGGATGGCATCCACTAGAGCAGGCATGTCGGGGTCATTCGCCGTGGCAGTGCGCACATCATCCCATGTGACCGACTTGATGAGTTCCGTGGACGCGCAAGTCTGTGAGCAGCGAGGTGGCGCCGGGTCGTCGCGGGATCGGAGTGCTGCGAGGGCTGCCGCGGCCACATCATTGGGCAGGTCGGGAGTCTCGGCAACGCCCACCGGGTGCCGTGATAGGGCGTCTGCGACGGTGTTGCGGACGCCGGGGATGTGGAGCACGCGAAATCGATACCGCAGTGACTTCTCCTTAATGTTCCGCAAGCGAGGGTTTGGGATGTCGTCGAGGGCGCGGTCCCCCAGCACCTTGAGTAGTGGCTTGTGGTCTACTGCTACCATGAGGTCCGAACATCCCAGGGTGAAATGTCGAGCCTTGCCCTCGATGGGGGCATAACGTGACTCAGCGCCGTGTGTGAAACGGCTGCCCATCAGCACTACTTTCCAGCCCGACTTGCAGCAGAACGGTCACAGAACACCAGCGCAGTCACAGTGTTTCTGGACTAGCCAATACCAGAGCCCTTCCTTAGACCAGTCCGTGGCAAGACATGTCGGGCGTGACTGATCGAAGATCTCGACCCCATGCCTGATCTGGTCGATGATCACGATTTTCGACTGCTTGAACAGGTGATCCAAATGTTCTGTCCAGGCGAACGGCTGATCTGGCTTCAGGAGGTCGCGGAATGGTTGCATGTGGTCCGCCACGGCGAAGGCATAAGCCACCTGGTTGACGAGGCCGAACCAACTTCTGATTTCTGTGACATTCCTCGGTATCGGGAAGTCCTTTATCGCCTGCAATACCTTCGAGCATGGTTTCACTGACGTGGGTGATATCTCAAAGCCTGCAAACTCGACGGTGTCTTTGGCGAATACAAACTTGTCTGGATTCTGCGTGATGCCATTGCGGCCACACGTGTCCAGCCACTACACTGTCTGCCAAAAGGCCTGCTCGATGTTGTCCGCCCACAGTAGGGTATCGTCGATGCATTTTGTCTTGTTGGGTATGTGGGCGACGATCTCATCGTGTGAAGCCATCGCCAGACGCCACGTATCATTGGGGTGCAGAGCGGTATCGATAGCGGCCCCAAGGCCTTATGAACGTCGTGAGGTGCCGGTCGTCGGGGTGGAGTGGGACAGCGTGGTAGCCGTTCCAGGCGTCACACACCGTTTTCTTTGTTCCATGAGGTCCCGATCTCGCTTGGTGAAAGATTCTCTGGGTGTGGTGGGTCTCCCTGGTGGCACTAGCGTTGAGGGCCTGGAGATCCACAGTCCGTCGAGGCTTCCCGTTCTTCTTTGCGCCAATAACCATGCGATGACACCAGGTGACAGGGGTGCCAGTTGGTATCTCCTCGATGACGCCCATACTGCAGTCTTGGTCGAGGCCGGCCTTCACGTCGCGTCGCCAGTGAATTGGGACATCGATCGGTGTGTGGCAGGCGACAGGCTTGGCGTCTGGGTCAACCATTAGTCGGAGTGGCGGGCCCTCCATCGGTAGGAGAGGTTGGTGGTGATACGTGTTGAATGTGCTAGCCTTGTAGTGCGATAGCAACCACTGCTCCAGTTTGCTGCGGTTGTCCTCAATGGCTGGATAGGACAGCCCTTGCGGAGGCAGTGGTGGAGGTTGACGGCGGGGGCACTCACAGGCCGCGGTCATCGACGACTCTGAGGCGGCGCTGCACGTGCTCACCTCCGCTAAGGGCTGTTGGCTTTGGCTGACGCCAGGGAAGTTACGCGGCACAATGCTTAACGCCACACACGCTCCTCGAGACAAGAAGAAGTCGCTCGTGTCTCGACATTGTAGACAATTTGGCGTGTTTCTGTGCCACTTGGAGAAGCGGAATCTGATAGGCGCAAGGCGATCGCCCCAATTATGTCCAGATTGTTTCCGTTGGCAGCTGACATCTGCAGACGTGTTTTGCTCAGTTATCGCTCGGTGAGTCCAAGCTTAGAGAGTAGATTCGTCCCAGCCAGGCACGATTGGCAGCCTGTATCAGCCACTACCGACACCAACGCCGCCTTAGTCGGGCGCCTCAATGGCGTGCGGAGGCCGAGAGCGCGAGTGTCGCATGGGTAGTGAGTGGTGTACAACGACAGTGTAGCTTGTGGGGCCGAGGGTTTCTTCACCCACGTGTCTTGAGTGGCGTTGTAAATGCAGTGCTCGAGTTCGAAGTCCCCGAGGTTGCAGACGATCTCATTGTCAACAGGCGGCGCGTTCTCCACGCTGCATAGTGATTGGAAGAGAGCTGTAGCGGTTTCCCTCTGTGGTGACCGGCGCGGGCGGCGTTGCACATAGTGTGTGCCGGCCGTTGATTTTTTCCTGCAAAAGGTCCCATTTGGTGCAGGTTTGGTCATATGCCGGGCAATTATCAGAGCGTTCGTCCCTGCTGCTACCATGGCCGATCTGACCGCAGTATGTGCACAGCGGAGTAGGCAGGGGTGGGGGTGGGGCATGTTGGTTGAAAACCGCTCTCTGCTGTTTCCAGAAGGAGCTGATCGGGGCAGCCGCCTCTGACCCTTCGCTCAGCTGCTGGAGGGAAATCTTTCCCGATTCCTTGCCCTCGACAAACGCCTCGACCTCTTCGAGAGGTGTACTCGGTCCCTTCTCGATCAGACAATCCAGTTTGATGTCATGATCGGCGCAGCCCAGGATGACCTGGTCCCGCACCACAATGTCGCTGTAATCTGCCCCAACGCATGCGTCGTGGTTCGGGCAGCTCGGGCACTGACACTTGATGACGAACTGGCAAACTCGCGCTTTCCCCTGGAGTCGAGCGCTGTAGACGCGGACAGGTTCGTCTCGGTCCTGCCGCATCTTTGACAGAACGTCTCGGGCTACCATTGCATTCTCGGCGCGCACCGCCAACTTCTTAATGTTGGCCAGTAGGTCTCGTTCGCTGCAGGAGGCCAGCGCATCACGGTGAACCCGCACGAGGTTCTTCCGTAGTCCCTCGGGATTGCAGCAATCCAGGAGCTGGTAAGCGAGGTCGGAACCGGCGACTCGCGTAGCGTCTTTATATTCACGCCAGCATTGCTCGAAATACAGCCAATCTTCCAGGGGGATCCCTTCATCGACAGTCGGGCGGCTAATTTTCTCCACCTTGGCCGTGGCGCCGGCAGCGCGGTTGGGCGCGGGCGTGTCGACATGCTGGCTCTGCGCGTGGATGGTGAGGAGTGTGGCTGCGAGCGCGGCGTCGGTGAAATTCGGGCGGTATTCGCATCTGTCGTCGGAGCACTTTACAGCTGCCGTGGGCGTAGCCGGATCCATGATCACAACGGCAGATTATGCACCAGGTGCGACCACCGTATTTGCGTAAGCGGGCGTGAGCGATAATAGGCCGCACCGTCGACGAGTGCTTAATACAATGCAGCAGATTGTCCGTTTATTCATAAATAACACCCTTGTGTATTTGCATCGATGTTTATGTAGTGCAACAACTTACACGCATCTTCAGCAATGAATAAACGAGTATAAAGCACAGTACCGTATGGGTAGATAATAAACTGTAGCATTGTCAAATGCTCGACAAATGATACCGGTTCAGTTCTCCTACATTCCGCTAGAGGCACACTCCACTATTCTTTTATTTTATTTTATATACATTGAGAGGGCAACAGGGGAAGCTATAGCTCATGGTGTCGTTGAGTGCCTGAAAGATCGTAACATTGACATCAGTAAAGCCAGGGGTCAGAGCTACGATGGTGCGCAGTGTATGTCCTCGGGTAAAGTTGGTGTGCAGGCGAGGATAGAGCAGTTATCCACACGAGCTTTTATGTACACTGCAGCAGTACTGAATCCGTCTGAATATCATGACATATACGAGGAGGTTGCATTGACTGGCGGACGAAGGCGCAAGGGCTGCTAACCATTCTCACTTCGTCACGTGCCATCATCGCATTCATCACCACAAAGAATGTTTTGGAGAATGTCAGGCCCATGGTCTCCAAGCTTCAAAAGAGGGACTTAGACATATATCAAGCGTACAGTATGATCGACCAAACCAGGGAACGAATGATAACGACAAGACAGGAGATAGAAGAGGAGTGCAGTGTATGGTATAAAGATGCTACACGTTTAGCCACACTTCTTGGTACATCCATCTCAGCACCAGGAACACCCCGGTCGTCCCGGCAGATGCAAAGAGCCAATGCCCCTAGCACATCCTCACGGGAGCACTACCTGCACAATCTGGTAATCCCGTTTTGTTACCACCTGTCCACCGAATTCCACATGAGGAACATGAACGACAACATGGAACTTGATCTGGAAACACCTGAAATCAGGTGTGCTAATATAATCACAATGGAAAATGCAACGTGTAGTGGAGCTTGTTGTGTAATGGTTAACAGATCTGCTGATGAACAACAGTTATTAAAACATAGCCGATATAAACAGTTTCTAGTATCTAGTTATTTCCAGCACCCGGTAACGTTCTATTAACTAACTAAAGTCTTTATATTATATTGTGGTTACAATGTTATGGTCTTTTGAGATCTCATTCAACTAGTTAGATTTTTAAGAACTTTATCGCTAAACGACCTCAATGGTTCTTTAACGTCCCAAGACGAGACCGACATTATCTCCGAGTTACGAGGGATACACAGTCCACAATGTTGAGAGCCAGGTTTTAATTGCGTTTTAATTTACATAGCGCAAAGTATCAGGAAACGTTTTAATTTACCAGTTTGCACTCACTGTTATTATGTGGTACTACTACTACTTTTAGCAGAATGTCTCCCGATTCAAATTCAGACCATGAATCGAATGATACGCTTTATACGGAGTAGCTTTAAAACACAACAGTTTGGATAGGCTCTCTTGAGAGGGCAATTTAGCCCTTCGGGATATTGGTTTATATGTGTCTAAAAGTTTCAATTACACTTTGTCTTAGTTCAAACTTGATGCCACGATTCTCTGTAATATGAAACCTAGCTGCTTGTATTATATCTTTCTGAACCACTATCAGAAGGGGCTGGATGAGAAACTATTAAACACAGTTTCCTTGGAAAAAGGATGTGCTGAATAGTATAGAAAATGTGTGTGACACTTTTTTTAGTCAAAGACGTGTTAGTCTCTTTGTGTGCAAAATACTACAATTGTAATAGAATTGTACACATTGTCGTACGAATAAATATATATTTTTAGTATTACTACACAACCGCACCTCTAGTTTGTGTTGTTTTAATCAATTGTAGCATACTCGATTTTGTTATTAAACATTTGCATTACTACAGTTGTTTTAGTCAATATGCCAATAAATGGCACAAGACAGATGTTTAATATTGTCTTTTCGTTTGGACATTTGCAGACACACCGCATTTTCTTCGTTGGAATAGGCCTACCTACAGGTGTAAATAAAACAACATCCGCTGCGTTTTGCCAAAACTCTAGACCCAAAAGTAATTGCACATCGTCTACTGTAAATTTGACATTTGAAGTAATACTTATGTGACGAATACAAGAAATTACATAGGACTACCTTATCACGATTTTATTTTTAAAGCAAATTCGTATTAAAACGGGACACGGCCGAAGGCTGTATTCCTCCCAAAAATCCGTATTGTATATGGAAAATTCGCACGAAGTCGCATGTCTGAATTTTGGGTTGATTTCATTAGGCCCTATCTCGCTTAAAACCAGTTTATGGGTGTCCCAAATTGCACCATTTCAAGTGTTTAGTGTCTAAGAAACGTCAAACGTCGCACCCCCCCACCGACGGCAGTTCACCCCTCGTTTCGCGCATTCGGCGCTTCATACATTACCTTGCACACCCCTTTTTCCAAACCCTGGATCCGCCCGTTTACCTGCTTCAAAACACCATGGTATACCATGCATTTACCATGGTGTATTTTCATAAAGGCATTACCAGTGAACATGTCTTTAAAATATTCTGGAACATGTCCATTTTTGTATCTGTAGAAAAATGTCATGCATGACAGCTTAAAGAGGTTGTCTGCTTTTAATAGTTCTAGTTCTTTGAGTAAAAGTGTACTGTGTGAATTATGTTTACTGTTTGATATAGATTTAATTGCTTTTTTGTAGTTTTTTTATTCGTTTATCTATTTGTCCGCCCCATGCTAATATACCATAGCGTAGGTGTGACATAAATAGCGAAGAATAGAATTATTATCTTTAGGATGTGTATTGGTATAAATAATAATAATAATGCCTTTATTGGTCCAAAAACATGGATATACATTTGATAAAACTACGGCAAGGAGTTAGAAATACAAAGTAAAAAAAACCTGCAAGAAAATATTCAACTTAATGCAAACAACCAGCAAGAACAGGTATGTATATAGTTCTATGGTTTGCATATACCTCTCTGTAACTTAGCAATCATAAGTTAAGGGCCCTGATGGCGGATGGTACAAAATATCTGCTGTAACGGGCAGTGTGTGCAGAAATGTACATACCACCTGCCTGATCTCGCAGGAATGAATGTAGTGTGTAGTGGATGTGTTGCATCACGTAATATGTTTTTTGTTTTCGAAGAATAGTGAATAATATATTATCTTTAGGATGTGTATTGGTATGTAGTATTTTAATCTAGAGAGAATTCTACATATCCTTGACAGTTTGTTGGCTATGAAGTTTTGATGAGGTGACCATGTTAATTTGAAGTCTATTATGACTCCATGAAATTTAAACTGTGTCACCCGTTCAACTGGTATATTATTGATTTTAATGTTAGGTACTTTGTGATTCTTTAATTTTCTTTGTTTATATTGAACAATCATCATTTTGGAACATTTAGGGACAGTTTATTTACTGTTAATCAGTCTGTTATTTTAGTCAATTCTTAATTGATGTTGTTGGATGTAGCCAATTCATTCGTTTGATCATTTGTAAATGTATTTAGTGTGCTCAGCAGGGTGGTATCATCTGCACACATGATTGGACAGAAATTGGTGCCTGTTGTTGCTAGATCATTGATGTATATTAGGAATAATAATGGCCGTAGAATTGAACCTTGGGGGACTCCAGTAGTAATCGTTTCTAAATGTGATTTTATGTGGTTGAATTCCATGTATTGCTGTTTGTGCAGTAGATAGCTTTTAAACTATTCTAGTTCAGTATTATTTATGCCATAATGTTCGAGTTTATTGATAAGAATTGTATAAAAGCCTTTGACAGATCTAGAAATATTTAACAAGATTTAACAAGATTTGCCATCCAAGCCAAAGGCCCAGATGGCAAATGGACAAGGAAGCCATTGGCTTATCGAGAGTCCAACAATGTTCATCTACTTATAGCCCGCCCTCCTGAGATATGTGTCAACCTTGTTTTTAAACATATTCACGCTGCTAGCAGTTACACAATCTGTAGACAATTTGTTCCATTCATTTATTGTCCTCTGTGAGAACGAGTGCTTCCTGATGTCCAATCTACATTGATCCTTTACTAATTTTACCTCATGTCCTCTAGTTCTGCTATCCTTCTTGAGTGAGAAAAACATATTTCTATCAATATTTTCATACCCATTCAATATCTTAAAAACTTCAATCTGATCTCCTCTTAACCTCCTTGTCTCTAGAGTTGTTAAACCACATTCTTTCAGGCGTTCTTCATAACTAAGGTCTCTCAGTTCTGGAATCATTTTAGTTGCTCTCCTTTGTATGCGTTCAAGCGTATCTATATCCTTCTTACGATATGGTCTCCATGCTTGTATACAGTATTCTACATGAGGTCTAACTATTGCTTTATAAAGAGGTATAATTAACATTTTTCCCTTGTATGTTATGTTTCTTCTAATCAATCCAAGAATTTGATTACCCTTTGAAGCTGCAATACCACACTGCTCTGAAACTTTCATATCAGCGCTTATTGTAACTCCTAAGTCCTTTTCTTTTACAGTAGTACCCAGAACAGTATCTCCCATTTTATAGTTTACATTCAAGTTCCTATGTCCTGTATGTAGGCATTTACATTTCCCAAAATTGAACAACATCTGCCATTTCTCAGACCATTTCACTAATCTGTCTAGATCGTTTTGTAAATGTTGTTTATCACCATCAGTATTAACCTTTCTAAACAGTTTTGTGTCATCCGCAAATTTCAGTACGTTACTTGTTATACTGTCGTCCAAGTCATTGATATAAATTAAGAATAATATAGGTCCTAATACTGATCCTTGAGGTACCCCACTCAAAACCGATTTCCAATTTGAAACTTCTCCATCTACTACAACTCGTTGTCTTCTGTCAGTCAGCCATTGTTCTATCCAGTCAGTTATGCTATCCCCGATACCATGGGCTTTTAATTTAAGTAGTAATCTTTGATGTGGCACTTTGTCAAAAGCTTTCTGAAAATCTAAGTAGATAATATCTACTGGCGATCCCACGTCTATCCACTTAGTGATTTCTTCCAAAAAACATAACATATTTGTTAAGCATGACCTCGCTTTAAGGAATCCATGTTGAAATGAATTTAATAATTTATGCTTAACGAGGAATTCCACCATATGGTCTTTAATTAACCTTTCTAATAATTTACAAATCACTGACGTTAAACTCACTGGTCTGTAATTCTCTGACTTATTTCTCGAACCCTTTTTAAATAATGGTATGATGTTTGCTTCTTTCCATTCAAACGGAACAACTCCCTCTTTTAATGACAAGTTGAATACTCTTGCAAGTGGTATACTGATTTGTTCTACTGTTTCCATTAGTAATTTTGGAGGAATCCCATCCACTCCCGGTGATTTGTTATCCTTCATTGCCTTTATTTTCTTAGCTACCAATTCTGGAGTTACAACTAACGGACCTAAATAGTCAGATTTAGCCCCCTGAAATTTAGCATCAGCAACTGGTAATGAACTAATATCTTCTTTGGTAAACACTGAACTGAAGTAACCATTTAGGTCTTCCGCCATTAAAAACCCCTGTGATATTATATTTCCAGCACTGTCTTCTAGAGGTCCAACCTTGTCTTGTACGTTTTGTTTACTCCTGACATATGCATAAAAACTCTTGCTGTCATTTTTTATGTTACATGCTAGTTTTTGCTCATAGCTTCTTTTAGATTGTCTGATTTCAGTTGTAGCTGCATTAAGTGCCTCTTTGTATTTTGCATAGTCTTCGTCCTTTCTGGTACGCCTATAAACCCTCCACATAGTTTGTTTTAGCATTATTTTTCTAATAGCCTCTTTTGACAAGTGTTTCTTTCTACACCGTTTTCCTTGTTTTTGGAAGGGAACAAATTTATCGATGATATATTTTAGAATATTCCAACATTCAATTGCGGTCTTATTCATCAGCATGTTATTCCAATCTAGCTTTGCTAAGTATTTTCTCATATCTTTGTAGTTACCTTTGTGGAAGTTTCTCTTGTACGTTTTCTTATTTTTACTTTCTGATTTTACATTGATGTCAAAATGTATTTGATTATGGTCACTATTACCCAATGGTTCAAATATTTTTACATTGTCCACTAATTCTTTTTGTGATGACAAAACTATATCTAATACATTTTCTCCCCTGGTTGGTTCTAGTACGTGCTGAGTAAGAAAGCTATCCTGGATTAAAAATAGAAATTGTTGGTCCTCAATCCCTGTGCTCTCTAGAGAATTCCATTGTATGTGTCCATGCTTAAAATCTCCCATTATGATACATTCCCCTTTACTAACTTCCTTTATAGCGTTTTTTATTTTTGTGTTGTCCTCTTCATTTATGTTTGGACTTCGGTAAACTAATCCAATAGTTAATTTTGATTTTCCTGAAACAATTTTGCACCAAACAGCTTCATCGCAATCTGCTTCCCTTTCTAGTTTTATTTCATAAGCCTGAATAGATTCTTTAACATATAAAATAACTCCCCCGCCCCTTCTTCCTATTCGATCTTTCCTAAACATTACATATCCTGTCAGTCCTAATTCAGCATCTGTTATATCTATGTTGGCCCATGATTCAGTTATACCAATTATGTGAGGGTCAATATCTTCTACCATAATGTTTAATTCGTTTTTCTTATTTACTATGCTCCTTGCATTTAAACATATGCATCTATAACCTTTTTCAGAGATGTTTTTTGGATGATTTGATATTGGTTTATCTGTGCTAGTGGCCTCTTGTTCTGCTTGAGACACCTCTAGGTAACCCCCCTGCACTTCTAGTTTAAAGAATGTTTACTTCCAAAAATATTTGTCATTGTACCCAAGTCACTATCTACTGCTGCTGAAAGTTTGTCCGCGAATACTGCCGCCCCCTTTCCACTTAAATGAAGCCCATCCTTCATGTACATATCAGCCCTCCCAACAAAACTTCCCCATAAATCCACAAATCCAACTTCCTCTTCCCTACATAACTTCTGGACTAACATGTTAATTGCCATCCCCCGACAATTTCGATATTTGTGACCCCTCCTGCCCATTACAGGTAAAATCCCTGACAGTATTACCTGCTCAACCCGCGTCTGTTTTGGTGTTCTGACCAACTGCCTATATTTCCTAACTATGGCAGTTGTACCCTCCATCTCTACGTTATTTGTCCCTACGTGTACTAAAACAGATCCACCCTTACCCGAGCTTACGATGTTTTTTACCCTCTCAGTTATCGCCTCTATTTTGGCTCCAGGCAAGCAGACCACCACATCATCTCCCTTGTTTAAGACTCTGTCGGTCTTCCTAACTATCGAATCCCCCACAAGCACGCTCGCTCTCTTCCTCACCCCCTCTATCACTGCTGCAGAATAACTCTTCCGTTCGATCCCCTCCATCACATTCAGTCCTGACCCCTTCCCTCCTGTCTCCTTTGCTCCTGTCTCCCCCACTTCCCACTCCTTTGCTCTTGTCTCTCCCACTTCCCTCTCCTTCACTCCGGTTGTTTTCCCTCCCGTCTCCCCCACTCCCTTCTCCTTCCCTCCTGTCTCCCCCACTCCCTTCTCCTTCCCTCCTGTCTCCCCTACTCCCCTCTCCTTCGCTCCGGTTGTCTTCCCTCCCGTTCCTTTCCTTCCCGTCTCCTTACGTCCTGTCTCCCTACGACCTGTCACCTTCCCTCCTCTCAGCTTCCTCCCAGGCTGCGGTGAGCTCTCCCTAGCATCTCTTGTGTCTTTCCCCACTTTATCATCTACTGTTCCCCCACCGGAACTACTGGCACAACCCCCCTGTTCCCTTCCCACCATTGCCACAACGAGCAGCCTCAGCTCTTCCAACTCCACCTCTAGTTCCTTCATCTTCGTACATCCCCTACACTCAAAACTAAAACTATCTGCCTGGACCTCAGCCCAGGACTTCTCGCACCCAGACTTAATGAAGTCCACCCAGTTACTGCAACTGCCACAAATTAAGTGCCTTGTGGCCTTTAACTGCCGTTTGCAAGGCGCCATCATACAATTTAGTTTTAATTAGTTTGCAACGTTAGCCTTGAATAAGGCTGTTTTTGTGATCAAAAGAACACTTTAGTCTAATATACTTGCTAACTGTGTCTTCTATTAACCTCGCATGAGAAAAAAAACCTGCCACCTAGCGAATACGGAGAACACTGTGTAACAAAACAAAGAATTCAGTGTGTACTAATTTACGCTAAATATTGCCAATGGTAAACCTCTTTATCAAGATTTAAGTGTATTCTGTCAACTAATTCAGAATTTACCAGTTCAGTAGAATATTCAGCTCTGAAACCATACTGATTTAGGTGGAGTAGCTTATTAAGAGTGAGATAGTGGAATACTTGAGTATAAATTTTTTTTCAAAGACTTTCGATATGCACGGCAGAAGAGATATTGGTCTGTAATTGTTGAAATTATGATTATCTTTTTTTGTGGATGGGAACAACTTTAGCAATTTTATATTTTTGAGAGAATTTTCAACTAAGTATAGATCGATTAATTATACTGGTAAGGGGTTTGGCAATGACATTAACAGAAGCTTTCAGTAAGATTCAAGAAATGTTGTCATTTCCCATACATCTTTTTGACTTTAAGTTATTTATTATATTTTTTATGTAATTTTCACTGACAGGTGTAAATTGGAAGTTAGTTATTTTATTGTGTGAATTGTGTGAATTTAGAATTGTTTCGTATGCATTGTATATGGTTATAAAATGTTACTCATTGACTTGGTGACATGTTGACACCAAGAACAGTTTGTGTTTCAATGTCGCCACGATTAGAGAGTAAGATGTTCAGAATAGCGGTGAGTTCTCGTGGAGGTTAACATGGAGGGTGTTACTGGCGTATGACGGGGTGGTTGCCATGGAGACCGTATAGTGCAAGACAGGTGGTCCACTGGTGTCCTCTCACATGTCGCCTGGTGCGCACCGTTGGTTAGTTGTGTGTTGCTATCAATAGCTATTATTATTATTACCATCTTTATTCGGACTCATGATATGTTTGGCAAGCATTATTTCTTGGCTTGAATACCATTTTAATGACCGCCAAGTTGTAACAAATACCATATGACCCATCATATGTGTTTAAACCGATGTTCAACAATAACAGGGTACCCTCTCACGCATGATATAAACAAATGGCACTGATATGATATATACAAATTTTACTAAATAAGTTTTTGCTAGTAGTTACTTATCCCTGTTGACCTTTTGACCCACTAACCAATGCAAATGTCATGATTTACTTAGAAGAGCGACTACACTGAACCACGAGATCACAGGCAGCACGCACCAAACAAAGTGTCTCAGTCTTTGTGAGTTGTTTCATCATAAAATATGAAGTATAAGATTCTTAATTTAGATGTATTTTGAAATAGAAAAATTCACAGAATTTGGTCATTTTAATTATACAAAACCCACAACTAGCTCTGTATTAGTCAACCAATGAAAGGCATTGCACATGAACCTTTAACAGCTGCGGTTATAAACTGATAGTGTCATTGTTACCAAGTTTTGACATACAAATTACCGACTTGACCTTGTGACTGGTTTCTGAAGATTACTGTAGCTCTGTCTGTTGCTTCATAATGGCACTAGTCTCAGAAATGACTGTCATCAGTCCTCGATACTAGTTGATGTGCAGCTGCAACCTGTAGTGGTTATGTAAATATTTTGTAATTATCTGTACAATTAATGAGTAATAAATGTGTACAAAGATGTATTTACACACTGTTCATTGTATCGTTTTATGCAAACTGTATACTAATTTTGAGGATTGCAAATGAAAAAATCACTTGTGATGCATGTATAGAGCTAATCAATGCACTTCTACTAACTTAGACACAGATCTACACACAGAATGGACCCAAGTGTGTTACTTCCCCTGACACAGATCTACTCACAAAATGGACCCAAGTGTGTTACTTCCCCTGACACAGATCTACACACAGAATGGACCCAAGTGTGTTACTTCCCCTGACACAGATTTACACGTAGAATGGACCCAAATGTGTTACTTCCCCTGACACAGACCCACACGTAGAATGGGGGTTGCTTTCCTATAGCAATGTGCTCTTTGAATTGTGATCCCTACTACTGAAATGTGACTTCCATCCTAAACAATTGTTCTAAACAATTGTTATAACAATAATTTTTGAACTGCAGTTTAAAGAATAAATAATTAACAAAGGTAAAAAAATCTCTCACTGACACGTGTATCCGTGCACATGGCATATGACACAGAATGTTAAGTGAAGTAAAACGTCAACACGTTTAAAATGTTTTGTCAATATGTTTACAAACACACATTGATCATACAATAAGCACACCGCTCCAAGCACGGAGCACGACAGGAGCGCGCTCCGTCAAGCGGCAGCCAGCATCTTTAATATAATCATAACCATAAATGTAATTGAGTTGAGTATGGTAAAGGCAAATTCTCATATAGCATGGCATCCAGTCCTTACGACCGTCCGCAGTGCTTTACACTTCCACCTGATCATTCGAATATCAACTTGACGTCTCGGTGAAGCATTCAGCCAAGCAGTAATTCCAATATATTTAACAACACATATTATACATATTATACGGATACCGCTCCAAGCACGGAGCATGCCAGGAGCACACTCCGTCAAGCGGCATCCAGCATCTTTAACGAAACCGAAACCATCCATTTGATTAAATAGACCACAACAAAAGTACGTTTTTATATAGCGCAGTACCCAGTCCACTCAAAACACTTCACCTCCTGGCACAACTGTTCATTCCAATCACAAGGCAATACTAACTTAACTTCTTGTGGAAGCATTCAGCCATGTAATGATTACTGCACAAAGACTACTTGGTCATTTATATCCACCACTGTCTAAAGCCAGGTACTGGGGTACACAGCAATGAGGAGAGAACGAAATTGCCCAAGCTTTGAACAGGCAGGAGGAGGATATGAACCACTATCCTTTCGTTTGTCCCACGCCCCCAACGATCATGATGATTTGGTTGTCACTGATGATCGCCCCAACGATCGTGATGATTTGGTTGTCACTGATGATCGCCCCAACGATCGTGATGATTTGGTTGTTACTGATGATCGCCCCAACGATCATGATGATTTGGTTGTCATTGATGATTGCCCCAACGATCATGATGATTTGGTTGTCATTGATGATCGCCCCAACGATCGTGATGATTTGATTGTCACCGATGATCGCCCCAACAATCGTGATGATTTGGCTGTCACTGATGATTGCCCCAACGATCATGATGATTTGGTTGTCACTGATGATCGCCCCAATGATCGTGATGATTTGGTTGTCACTGATGATCGCCCCAACAATCGTGATGATTTGGTTGCCACTGATGATCGCGCCAACGATCGTGATGATTTGGCTGTCACTGATGATCACCCCAACGATCGTGATGATTTGGTTGTCACTGATGATCACTCCCAACAATTGTGACTCACAGCTCAACACGACGTCTCTGTGAAACATTCAGCCATGCCACCATAACTGCGCAGACTCTTCACGTAGCTTCACTATATCTAGTGAAGCTGCGTGCAGTGAACGAAATTGACCAAGCTTTGAAACAGCAGTAAGAGGATTCAAGTTTTTTATGGTTGCCCCAATCCTGATAGTCAGACTCAATGGTCGCCCCCAACAGTGGTAAGATTGTTGGGGACGGGAGCCGATGGTAGGACTGTGGGGCCAACCACTGATGGCTGCTCCAATCGTTGCCCCAATAGTGATGGTAAATGGGCATGATCGTGGTTGAAGCAGCTCATCAGTGATTTGTAGGAGACGGCTTGTGGGCGGCAGTGGCGATCCGTGAGTGGCGGCGGTGGTCCGAGGGCAGCGGTGGCAGTCAGTGGTCAGCAGTCCATGGGCCAACCACTGATGGCTGCTCCAATCGTTGCCCCAATAGTGATGGTAAATGGGCATGATCGTGGTTGGAACAGCTCATCAGTGATTTGTAGGAGACGGCTTGTGGGCGGCAGTGGCGATCCGTGAGTGGCGGCGGCGGTGGTCCGAGGGCAGCAGTGGCGGTCAGTGGTCAGCAGTCCATGGGCCAACCACTGATGGCTGCTCCAATCGTTGCCCCAATAGAGATGGTAAATGGGCATGATCGTGGTTGGAGCAGCTCATCAGTGATTTGTAGGAGACGGCTTGTGGGCGGCAGTGGCGATCCGTGAGTGGCGGCGGTGGTCCGAGGGCAGCAGTGGCGGTCAATGGTCAGCAGTCTGTGGGCCAACCACTGATGGCTGCTCCAATCGTTGCCCCAATAGTGATGGTCAATGGGCATGATCGTGGTTGGAGCAGCTCATCAGTGATTTGTGAGAGACGGCTTGTGGGCGGCAGTGGCGATCCATGAGCGGCGGCGGTGGTCTGAGGGCAGCGGTGGCGGTCAGTGGTCAGCAGTCCATGGGCCAACCACTGATGGCTGCTCCAATCATTGCCCCAATAGAGATGGTAAATGGGCATGATCGTGGTTGGAGCAGCTCATCAGTGATTTGTGGGAGAAGGCTTGTAGGCGGCAGTGGCGATCCGTGCGTGATGGTCTGTGGGCGACGGCTTGTGGGCAGCAGTAGTGGTCCGTTTGAAACGGTCCGTGAACGGCAGCGGCGGTCCGAGGGCAGCAGTCTGTGGGCCAACCACTGATGGCTGCTCCAATCGTTGCCCCAATAGTGGTGGTAAATGGGCATGATCGTGGTTGGAGCAGCTCATCAGTGATTTGAAGGAGACGGCTTGTGGGCAGCAGTGGCGATCCGTGGGTGATGGTCCGTGGGCGACGGCTTGTGGGCAGCAGTAGTGGTCCGTTTGAAACGGTCCGTGAGAGGCAGCGGCGGTCCGAGTGCAGCAGTGGCGGTCAGCAGTCTGTGGGCCAACCACTGATGGCTGCTCCAATCGTTGCCCCAATAGTGATGGTAAATGGGCATGATCGTGGTTGGAGCAGCTCATCAGTGATTTGTGGGAGAAGGCTTGTGGGCGGCAGTGGCGATCCGTGCGTGATGGTCCGTGGGCGATGGCTTGTGGGCAGCAGTAGTGGTCCGTTTGAAACGGTCCGTGAGCGGCAGCGGCGGTCCGAGGGCAGCAGTGGCGGTCAGCAGTCTGTGGGCCAATCACTGATGGCTGCTCCAATCGTTGCCCCAATAGTGATGGTAAATAGGCATGATCGTGGTTGGAGCAGCTTATCAGTGATTTGTAGGAGACGGCTTGTGGGCGGCAGTGGCGATCCGTGAGCGGCAGCGGTGGTCCGTGGGCGACGGCTTGTGGGCAGCAGTAGTGGTCCGTTGGAGATGGTCCGTGGGCGGTGGTGGCAGTGTGGGGGCGGCCTTGGCGGTCTGTGGCCAGCAGTCCGTGGGACCAACCACTGATGGCTGCTGCAATCGTTGTCCCAATCATGATGATCAATGGGTATGATCTTGGTTGGAGCAGCTCATCGGTGATTCGTGGTCCGTGGGCAGCATAGTGGTACGTTAGCGGCATGGCGGTCCATGGACGGCATGGCGGTCCATGGGCAGCATGGCGGTCCGTGGGCGGCATGGCGGTCCATGGGCATCATGGTGGTCCGTGGGCGGCATGGCGGTACGTGGCGGGAATGGCGGTCCGTGAGCTGCATTTTTAAAATGAACATGAAAATAATTAATATTAATGATATGTGTGTTCTAGCAGTTTTATACATAAACATTATCCTATGTTTTACCACAACTCTGAACTGTCATAGTTGCAGTATCCATGACATTAGTGTTCCACTGAGAAGACAAGAACACTGCGAACTAACAAAAGTGAGGCTACAACAAGTCTTTCCAGGAACCTTGGACTAACTGACACTGCAAAAATATTTAGTAAAACACATTATGTCAGAATTTCACAAAAAAAGACATTACGTTCAGAAGGAAGCATTGTTGAATACAGGCATCCTCAAGTAACCATATGCACACACGAACGATTATACTAAACTCACAATATCTTGTTCACATAACGTACCTTTAAAGTAAGGATATACTCTGCCAAACAGGTTCATTCAGTTCTACAAAAACAAAAGCACAGTCATATATTTGTTATCAGCTCATATGTTTGTATGTGTCTATGTGTGTGTGCGACTGTGCGTGGGCGCGCGCGTGCATGCCTGCATACATGTTTGTTCCACAGAGTGGTTTCAAAGAATGTTCGTTCCTTGTACAATAACCTATGCATTTAAGTTAGATGCATATGTCGCCAACAAACTTGCATGGAAATCTGTGGTCTGGGATAGTCTTAATTTAACATGAAATTATATTCAGGAAAGGAACATGCCGCCAACATTTACTTTTATCTGAAGAGTTAAATTAACAACTTAGTTGATTGTTTACAAAACTTATCTAGAGATAGTTAAGTAAGAGCCAATAGTGAAGATACTGATGCCACCTCATAGCGTCTGGGGATGGAGGCTAAACTTAATCTAGACTCGTCGTCAGATATCATAACAGTAGCTCAGAATTAAATATTGATGTTGTACTAACGTAGTTTGGGGATCACGTAGTAGACGTCGCGGTTAACTGCCACATGTCTCTGTCCATGTTTGATGACATCAGTCGCCAATATCTGCCCAGATTGGAGTCGGCGCACACAGTAGTTAAACGCAAACGGTGCATCAACCGGAACCTTCAGACAATGTCACATGAATGTTTATTTTTACAGAAACGTATCAATCTACTTTCCATGATAGAAACATATAATATAAAATGAATATAAATAAAATGTAATTACAGTGGACTCAGTGGACTGTAGGTTAGTGTTTTGACATGAAAAATTATGCATTTTACAGGTAAAATACAAAAATATTATTGACTGGAGCTGTTGCCACGCAAACAAGCCCTCATAAGATTTATGTAATTAAGTTGTGACTTTAATTTTCTATCTAAGCTAATTTTTTTAGAATAACAATTTACAAAATTTTGTAGTGACTGTGCACTGGAACTCTGGGCTCCTAATGTTTTAATAAATGTTTGTGCTGTGTCAGTTAGGTTCCTGTATATGTGTATGTATGTTGTAGCCTCACTTTTAATGGAAGTTGCCTGTAGCACTCACCAAGTTGGCTATCTTTAACTACCTCTTTGGTAGTGTGTACAGTTCGGTTAATAGAAGAGTGCATTGTTTTGTTAAAATCACTGGAATATTTTACTTTTATTATTAGATCAAGTAACTTGCGAAACTGAATAGTCTTATCTTACAGTATTTACAGGCTTTTGTCATTTTCATTGATTTTTGATCAGTCCCAGTAAAAAATTATATGAAGTGGTTTGTCCAATGATTTCATCAAAATTAAATAAGACGCATGCACAAATGGGACATCATGTCGCGGTCGATACTAGACAGGTTGCTTTTTCGCAAAAGGATTCTGAAATGAGATGAGTGAAAACATCAAATTGAGGGACCTTTAAACAATTACAATCTCTGAAGCCAATATTGTGTTATCTCCCTTGCCTCAGTGTTCCTAGACATGCACCTGGGAACATTTAGAACATCAAGTGTCCCTAAACTAGTTGACATCTCTATGAAAGTATACCTCCATGGTGGTGTATAGGCCGGGGAGAAAATCGCCTTCACAAAGGTCTGCGTACGTCCGCTCTTTGTTGATGTTGTCATAGTAGATGCTAAGTGTGGCCTGGCTAGGGTCGAGATGTTGCAACATGTCTACTATCAAGGGTAGCCTTGGACAAATGATCAGCAGTGAGCGGGTGGCTGGAAACACAATCACATTGGAAACACATTAACAACTGGAAATGTTCATCATGTTTTCTTTGGAGAAACAAGCATTGTAGCATCATTACAAGGTGATTTACGGATGTAAAGAGATATACTACACTTGTAAAATTTGGAAACAGAACTGCTGGAATCAGATAAAATATATATTGGAATAAGATTTTATGAACTGAAGTAAAACACACGTTAGCGAAAACCTTGAAAAGATTCCGAAAACAACTTCTGTTAAAGCAAGATTTCAACAAAGTGTTGTAATTATTGAACATTCCAGAAACTAGACAAAGCTACAGGAAAAGAATTTGAGAATGACAGTCTTTGTTTCAAGAACCACTGTGTGCAGGAAAAGAATTTGAGAATGAACTGAAGCTAAGGGATGGTTTCACTTTGACAAACACTGTCTGACTTTGTTTCAAGAACCGATGTGTGTGTGTGTGTGTGTGTGTGTGTGTGTGTGTGTGTGTGTGTGTGTGTGTGTGTGTGTGTGTGTGTGTGTGTGTGTGTGTGTGTGTGTGTGTGTGTGTGTGTCTATTTGAACCCACATTCAACAGACCTACAGACATAGCAGCTGTGTCTATGTGCACACACATTCAACACAACTACAGACATAGCAGCTGTGTCTATGTGCACACACATTCAACACAACTACAGCAATAGCAGCTGTGTCTATGTGCACACACATTCAACACAACTACAGCAATAGCAGCTGTGTCTATGTGCACACACATTCAACACAACTACAGACACAGCAGCTGTGTCTATGTGCACCCACATTCAACACAACTACAGACGTAGCAGCTATGTCTATGTGCACTCACATTCAGCACAATTACAGACACAGCAGTTGTGTCTATGTGCACTCACATTCAACACAACTACAGACACAGCAGCTGTGTCTATGTGCACCCACATTCAACACAACTACATACATAGCAGCTGTGTCTATGTGCACTCACATTCAACACAACTACAGACATAGCAGCTGTGTCTATGTGCACTCACATTCAGCACAATTACAGACACAGCAGCTGTGTCTATGTGCACTCACATTCAGCACAATTACAGACACAGCAGCTGTGTCTATGTGCACTCACATTCAACACAACTACAGACACAGCAGCTGTGTCTATGTGCACCCACATTCAACACAACTACAGACATAGCAGCTGTGTCTATGTGCACTCACATTCAACACAACTACAGACATAGCAGCTGTGTCTATGTGCACTCACATTCAACACAACTACAGCCATAGCAGCTGTGTCTATGTGCACCCACATTCAACACAACTACAGACACAGCAGCTGTGTCTATGTGCACCCACATTCAACACAACTACAGACACAGCAGCTGTAGTGAGAAACCACCACACAATTGTCTAATCTATGTGAACATTACAGGAAACATAAATACACATATGGTTGGCACTTTGTTTATAAATAATAAAATGAACACAAGTTAATTATACATTTTCTCAATGTTAGGATGTTTAAAAAACAATGTAGTACATTTGGTGTGTTAATCAGATTTTTTTATTCTATACAGCTTCAAAAATATATCTCCTTTATTAATTTATTATAGTATTCATATATACCTGACACATTATATATATATACTATTCTTACCTTTATTGGATGCTGAGTCATCCAGTTGTGGCTGAGACTCTACAAATAATACAGGAGGCATCTACATGCAATGTCTGTCATCAAATATATAAATGTGTGTGTGTGTGCCTGCATGCATATGCATGTGTGTGTATGCAATGTGTGCAAACATGCATGAGCAGTGGTGGATCAACCAATAGGCACTACAGGCACGTGCCTAGGGCCCACGAAGGCAAGGGACCCACGAAAATAGCCGAGCATATTTTTGTAGACTGAATGTTCCCGAAAACCAGCTACGTTTTGGCATATCCTGATGTAGGCCTTACATGTTTTAATGTTTTTAAAGACATCGTACAGGTGTTATTAAGGAGTGATCATTATTTATCATGGTGCGAATGAGGGGGACATATTGGTTGGATTTGAAATCCAACTCACCCCAAAATCCTGTGTACTAAAAACTGAGCCCTCCATTCATTCCTTGGCTCCCCTCCTGATAAGTTATGGCCGCTCCCTGTTTTCAGCTGTGCTTTCAGAAATGGCAACCACGAAGTGCGAACAGTGATGTGAACAAGTTGTGGTCGGGTAATGTGGCATGTTTTATTGCAGGAACAAAGAAAGAGGCCAGCAAAGTATTCTTGCCTGTAGGATTTGGCTTTTTGTAATATCGGTTGCTCACACTTTCGCCGGTGGAATTAATGTACGGAATTAATGTCCTCTGGCTCTGTGATACGGCGGCATTTTATAGATTATAATAATTAAGTTTTTTTTATTCACCCAGTTAGCATACAACTTATATGTTAGATTAAGTAGGTTAGCAACATTTGAAAAGTAAGATTGTACACATGTACTGTAGTAATATATATAAATGATGAAGTTACAAAATAATTAAAATAAATTAGCATACTTTGGATGAACTCAGTCAAACCCAAAATAGGATTGACTGAGTAAATCACAATTTAAATTATGTGTATTTGTGTTTTAATAATTGCTGGATACACCCGTGTGAAATCAGTGTCTAAGACGCCTCAACCTTTTTAGGTTCACAGTAGGGCCTATTGAGTGATGCCAGGTGGTGACGCATATACCCGTAAATACCAAAATGGTCATTCGAAATGTCAGAAAAACCAAAAACAAAATGAAGAAGCCAAACGCAACCAGGGATCCTTGCTGGGATTTTTTAATCCGAGAGACAACGATCATCCAAGTTCATCCGGACATGAAGAAGACGGTACGTCGACATCTGTATCTGCTCGTGACGACATTCAAGATCCGGTGGCTGAAGTGACAGAATAGTTGATATTTGCAGTTCTGATAACAATTCCATAGCTTCTGCAGAAGATGATGACCATCCTACTACACTCTGCGGACGTGAGGAACCACTAGAAGGCTGTCAGCTGACAGACCTCCGGAAGGCTTAGAGTGACGACCCGGCAGATTGGAAAATTACTCAGGAATTGATAGACCATTTTGCAAGAAACCCACCATCACAGAACTTGGACAAGGATCTTCACAAATTGGCGAGGTCGTACACGTCCAAGACAAGATACGTACAACGGAAATTCTTTGTTCGAAAGTTTGCTAACGAAGAGAGTGTAATGAGGGACTGGTTGGTGTATTCTCCATCAACTGGAAATATTTATTGTTATGTATGTAAGCTATTCGGGACTGTAAGTGATAGCTTTTCTCTGAATGGTTTCAATGACTGGAAAAATGCGCACAGAATCACGACACATGAGCGTAGCGATAGTCACTTAGTAGCTGTAAAGAAGGGGTTCGAAAATGCCAAAGCGCACCATGTTGATTCTGCGATCGCAAAGCAGCTGGAGAATGAGCAGCAATACTGGATCGAACTTCTCAAGCGCATCGTTGCCGTTGTTACCTTCTTGGCAGAGAGAGGACACCCGTTCCGAGGCCACACCGAGTTGTTTGGGGAGAAGGACAATGGTAACTACTTAGGCTTGTTAGAGTTGCTCTCACAGTTCGACCCTTTTCTGGCCGAATATATTCGCCGATATAGAAATAAAGGAAGAGGTCAAGTATCATATCTCTCTTCAACAATCTGTGAAGAATTCATCAAGTTCTTATCGGACAGAGTGAAAGCGAAAATAATTGCTGAAATAATTAATGCGAATTACTACTCTATCAGCATAGATTCCACACCTGATATATCACACATCGATCAACTGAGCATCGTCATACGATACGTTCGGATTGATGGACAACCCGTGGAATGCTTCCGGGCTTCATAGACATTGAGAAACACGAGGGGAAACACTCAAGTCTTTCCTAGACGAATTCGGAATAAAGCTTGAGGAATGCCGTGGACAAACGTATGACAATGCGAGCAATATGTCTGGAACTTATTCTGGAGTCCAGGCACGATTTCACCAGGTGAACCCTCTTGCTGAATGGGTACCATGCGCAGTGCATAGCCTAAATTTAGTAGGGACCGCAGCGGCCGAATCTTGCACTGATGTGGTCAGGTTTTTTGGCATCGTTCAGCGACGTTACACATTCTTGTCAGCCTCACCACAGAGGTGGTCGAAACTGTTAGAGAACCTACCGAAACAGTCTCCATTGGTAAAGAGCCTATCAGAAACATGATAGTATGTTCGAGCAGATGCCATGAAGACGCTGGCATCAAACTACAAAGTAATACAAAACTCTGTTGACGCGATAGCTAGAACTTCTACTCAACCTCCACTCGTCGTGCTCGAGGCAGTCTTTGGTGAGCAAACTGAGCTATATGAATATTATGTGCATTGTGGGGAACAATATCCTGGATACATTGAACCGAGTTAACAAGGCATTGCAAGCTCCAGGAATTGAGATTGGTTCAGTGGTTATTACCGTGTCTTGCTGGAACACAGACTCAGAAAGGTTCGCTCGATTCGAGAATGAAGCAAAGTCCGTTGCACCAGGACTTGATTACGACGATGAAAACAAGTGAACAAAGATGAGAAAGTTGTTCCACGACGAAACACGAAAAGAGGTAAAAGTGAGCGACTGTCGAGAGAACTTCCGAGTGAACACGTACCTAGTCATCATTGGCAGATTACTCTCTGAATTCAAGAGACAGAAGGCCGCCTACATGAATGTCTATGAACGTTTCGGGGTGTTGACCGAGATTCGATCTCTCGCCGACTGTGATATCACCTCGAAGTGCAAAGAGTTCACTCGGAATTATGATAATGATATTGAGCCTGATTTTGAGGAATTCCGATATGGAGACTTCAAGACAGTTGCCGAGATGATAACCTTTCTTCGTAAAAATAAGCTGATTACCAGTTTCCATAACGTTCACATTGTGCTACAGATCTATCCGTCAATTTCGGCTCAAGCTGCGAAGGTGAGTGATCTTTCTCGGTACTGAAACGTGTCAGTTTCAACCATAGAGTCGGAAATGATGCATTCACTCTCGGTTGATGACATTATTAGCTCGTTTGCCATCAAGAAAATACGCAAGGTAAAACTGTAGACTACACATAGCTAAGTGTGAGATGGTGTTAAGTGTCGGGTGCCTAGGGCCCACGAATGTCTTAATTCGCCACTGTGCATGAGTGCATATAATTTGTACCATTTGTATCTGTGAAATAATAATATTATTAATTATTACCTTTATGCAATTCATTCTTGTTGGTAGAAAATTGCTGGTATCCAGGAACTCTTTGTTCAAATGGAATCCCCCTGTCTGTCGTAATACAAAAACTTTGTGTCAACATACAACTTCCATCATCAAATATTAAGCACAGATCAGTGTTTCCACGAGGGGAATTGGAAGACATCCAGTTAAAACAGTAACAGTCAAAGAATTGAATTACTCAATAGTCATGTCACTGATGCAATATATGTAAATTTGAGGTGTAACCAATTTGAGAGCTGACTGTAAACCTTTGTTTTATATGAATGGTATGTCTAATATTATGTGGTGAATGGTTAACACTTTACTGGATGGTTATTTCGCTTTTCGCTATCCACAACCTTATGACTAACATGTCAGTATTAGATGACAATTAAAGACTCTTTAAATGCTACAACTTAAGTTAAAAATGTTTCCTAACACAAAACATACTAAATTGGGATACAATTGTTAAAAAGTACTTAAAAGCTCCACATACCAATTTGTGGCTTGTCTTGTTGGGGCTTGACCTCTTCCACATGTACCATTGTTGGGTCTATAAATAAACAGTGGTTATGTGATTGTGGCTGTAAAATTCAAGAACATTCAAAAAAACATTTGATGGAAAAGAACACTAGTTTGAAGAACATTTTGAATAAACAATTGCCATGACGTTACAGCTTGACAATTGTATTAAAATCTAGTGAAGAAAGCTTGAAAACATACCATGCAGCCATGAACGATAATATATATATATATATGTATATATTTATATATATATAATTATATATATATATATATATATATATATATATATATATATAATAGGTCTGCCAGAGGTTTCTCTGGTGCCATGAATGCACAGTCTACCATTGGATGTTTTAGACAGTCTAATAGACTTTTAACAATGCTACATGGCCAACATCTGCAGACATTGTGAATTGATTCAATGCATAGTCCCGTTTCAGTTGACTCTAGTTGATAAGTTGACCTCAACATTGACCATTGTTGGAAGAATCTGTTCCGCTTAAATTATTCTCTTCCTTAGATCTCATCACGTCCGGTTATGAGTTTTCCCTCTCTGCAAGGTTCTGTTGTTAGTGGGTTCATTACACAGATTAAACATTTACCCCTGACATAGACACCAGCCAGGTAAGGGACCAATGACTTCTAACAGTTCTAGTGTCTCTTCCATAAGACACAGACAAAGTGGGGTGAACAAAGTGGGGTGAACAAAGTTTCTCAACCTTTGAAAGCAATAGGTGGACTCGAACCCTGATCCACTTGATTGACAGTCTAGCACCCTAACCTCCAAATCATAACATCAAGTAATTTACTCTATATTGCTATTCTTAGTTTTATTTCAGGTAATAAAACTAACTTGGTGACACAAGGTCCATTCATTACTTATAAAACATTGCTGTCTTAGGATACAAAATAACAGAGTAATGATAATACGAACTGAAGTACGGAGGCTGGTACGACCGCCTCCTCAGTGCTTCTTGTACTTTCTCTATTTCAATCACTGTGTCTGCCGCTGTTGATTGCTGACTGGAGGAAGCAGCAGTCGCCTTGTACGGGGTTGGTGGTGTAGCCACCCCTGGGTCAACCGGCACTTCAAGCATGAATAGAATGAACATCAGTAAATCATTATTTCAGGGGAAAAAAGTCATGATTTTGGGTCTACCCACCTGTAAGAGTTACTAAAACATAACAATTACGAATATCACACCAATGGTTTACTAGGAAATTCATTGCTTCTTGTGCTTCCTCTACCTCAATCACTGTGTCTGCCACTTTAGATTGCTGATTGGAGGAAGCAATATTCGCTCACCAAATGAAAATAATTATCATCATAAACCACTGCCATGATATTCTTGATCTTAATTGCACATGGTTCGGTTTTAGTATTTTGGGTGCATAGTCCAAATACCAAGAATTTTGTTTCACTTTAAATATAGTTAAGCTAACCTCAAGACACACCTATTTCTTTGAGACAACCTGACAAAACCTGCAAAAATGTGACTGTTTGAATGAAACTGGGAAGCATTATTTGTTTCCTATTTAACTAGGCCTGATTTAACTAGTTACGGATCAGTCACAAATTAGTGTATTACATTTAATTCTTTAATTCCTCACAAAATGAATTAGTTAACCTGACAATGTTAAATATCTGATCCACTTGGTAGCAGTGATCAATAATTTATTTTCAATGAAACTAAAAAGCAATATTGTATACAGGATAAACATCCACAAAAGTAATTAAAAAGATATCAGAACATACTTACCAAAGTCAAAGATAAATTGGAATAAAATACTGAATTATAAGACCATAGAATGCTGGAACTTTCCCTTGAAAAAAACAAGGAAAATGGTTCAGAAAGAAAGATATCAAAACTATTAAATAATTTTATACAAACAAACTTTTACTTTGTGGAAGGTATTTAACAAGATTGCTACCCCAAACAACAAGTTCCAGATAACAAGTGGACAAGGAAGCCATTGGCTTATCGAGAGTCCAACAATTTTCTCATCTATATGTAGCCCGCCCTTATCAAATATCTGTCAATTCTATTTTTAAACATATTCACACTACTTCATTAACACAATCATTTGGCAGTTTGTTCCATTAATTTATCACCCTCTGTGAGAAAGAGTACTTTCTCATGTCCATATATATGTATATATATATATATATATATATATATATATATATATATACATACGAACGTACGTACGTACGTACGTACGTACGTAAGTATGTACGTATGTATGTAGATATGTATGTCACTACAATGGCATTGCCAATGCCATGGGTGATTATACATTTATTCAGTTGTGTGGCCTTATGTTATCTTTAAATTAGAGTGCAATATATCCACAACTGAATCATTTCCACCAATGCCATGGCAATGTTTTTGTGTTCTACGTAATTTACAAATGCATTTTATATACAAAGTAACTCAGTTGGAAGCCTTGGCATTTACATTGGTACGTTCGCACCGAGTTTTTAATTAAAATATTTGGCTGCCGTGACATGACAGTTCGAGTCACACGTTTTCATATTATACTGGCCCTATGGCTATGCTATGGCTATGCCATGCCCAGGCCATGGCCTGTGCCACCATACAGTTTCAAATCTTTTTTAACCGTTACAGCTTTGGGCACGTCGCCACTTGTCTAGAATCCGGGCCCACCTCAATGTAGCCGTTAGAACATGCAATATGTATAATAACCATGCACAATGCACGCAGAATGTATACTGGACTACGGAACATGAAAATTATTAAACATCATGTGTGTAAAACACTCGAATTCGCATATTTAACTCACTATCAGTGTCGCCATCTTCCGAATAAAAGAGATGGCGCTCAATGTAGGTTAAATATGCGAATTCGAGTTTCAAAAAAGTGATTAAATGTGTTTTTACGCACAACTCTACACAAGAGCCCATCTTTGTTCACAGGTAATGGTTGTCCTTGCCATCACCT